>REGO01000009.1:1488806-1533347 GCA_010120015.1 Rhombomys opimus
GGAGGAGGGAGGGAGTGATGGAGGGTGGGGGTAATGGAGGGTGCTGATGGAGGGGGGATGATGGAGGGGGTGAGGAGGAGGGAGGGAGTGATGGAGGGAGTGATGAAGGGTGGTGATGGAGGGGGGATGATGGAGGGATGATGGAGGAGGGAGGGAGTGATGGAGGGTGGGAGTAATGGAGGGTGGTGATGGAGGGAGTGAGGAGGAGGGAGGGAGTGGTGGAGGGCCGTGATGGAGGGCGGCGGTGATGGAAGGTAGCTGATCTGAGCGCATTTCCCATAGGTGGTTCTTTAGAAACCGTGATCACTCAGGACAAGAACCTCCCGGAAGATGTGGTGAGGGAGTTTGGGGTGGACCTGGTCACTGGCTTGCACCATCTGCACAGGCTCGGCATCCTCTTCTGTGACCTCTCTCCTGGGAAGGTGAGTGCTGGGCTCTGACTTTCTACTACCGCACGTCTCAACTCCGAGGGCTTTCTCTGTCTCTTGAGGGCTGAGGCGGGAGGAATGTCATAAGTTCAAGGCTAGCCTGGTGTACATAGTGAGTTCCAGAACAGCCTGGGTTACAGAATGAGACCCTGTCTCAAAAAAACAAAACCTAACCCCCCCTACCAAACAACAACAACAAAAACCCTATACTGTTTTTAATCTATTTTTGAAAACAATTTAAAAATATGAAAACCTTTTAGTTCACAGCTAAAAACAGCCGTGGATGTGGGCTTTGGGCCCGAGGCTGTCGTTGTGTGGGACATTTACTGAGGTGGACTGCAAGGCTTTCAGGGAGGGTCTGCAATGTAAAATGCTCTATAAAACTGATGTTGGAAAGAGTTGGGCAGGATGTTGTTTCTGATAATAAAGTTTTATTGACACACTGCCGCACCTGGGGCCTGGGTGTTACCAGAGGCTGCTGTTTTGAACAGCTTTGGAGCTGTGGGCTTAGGACACACTGGATGGTAGTCTGTGTCAGAACAGGTCTCCCAGGGAGGATGGTGGTGATTTTCCAGGCCGCTGGGGTGGGTTAGCTGGCATCTGTAGTGAGGATCCGCATCTGAGCGAAGGCTGGCCTTAAACTGCTCTCAGCAGAAGGCCTCCAGCCCTGCCTCTGTTGTCCTGCTGCATTTTCAGTGATGTGGCTAAAAGCGAGGAGCTTCCTGGGCTGGCTCCAGCAGGCCACAGTCAACTTCTGGTCACAAAGGGTGCTCGCCAGCTTGAGTCAGTCCCAGCCCTTTGCCTGTGAGATTTCTGTGAATCCCCACAGAGCTGAAAATGCCAGGGGTGGGGGTGGCGGCGCCCTGCCCTCCCTGCTATACAGTGAGAAGCAGGGCTCCGGGGCTGCCGTGCCCCCAGGTCAGGCAGTGGGGAGCAGGTGACTTGGGCTCAAGTCTGTGGCCAAGCACTAGCTGTGGTCCCTCAGCTTAAAGCCCTATGCTTCCGGTCCTTTCTTGAATGGCACCCGGTAGGTGAGTCTCCAGACCTCCCTCACCTCTGCAGGCTCCAGGCCCACATATCCAATGCTGTGCACTTCACAGAAAGCCTCCCCCCAAATAACTTTGATTCACAGACATTGTGGGTTTAGAGCTCAAGGATACAGAGGGCTGGCCATCCTCATCTTATTCTTTATCTTCATCGTGCTTATCTTTCCCACAGCCCAAGGCTCCCTGGTGGCTGAGAAGGGGCATTCGAGAGCAGACAGTGCCAGCTTTGATTCTATTTTTACTGAAACACCCATATTGGCTGTTTTTTTAATTTTTTGGTTTTGTTTTGGTTTTGGTTTTCAAGTTTCAAGACAAGGATCTCTGTGTAGCCCTGGATGTCCTGGACTCACTTTGTAGTCCAGGCTGGCCTCAAACTCAGAGATCTGCCTGCCTCTGCCTCCCGAGTGCTGAGATTACAGGCGTGCACTGCTATGCCCGGCTCCATTGGCTTCTTCAAAGCACAGTGTGTCAGCATTTTTCTGAGCTGTGGCAAGGCAAAGAGGCTGCAGTGCCCAGGCGCTGTCAGGTCCGTACAGAGACTGGCATTAGGCTGCAGCCTGTCCCTGAAGACATTGATTTTCTTCCCACCTTCACAGATTCTCCTGGAAGGGCCTGGGACACTGAAGCTCAGCAATTTCTGCCTGGCAAAGGTGGAAGGGGAGAGTCTGGAGGAGTTCTTTGCTTTGGTGGCAGCAGAAGAAGGAAGTGGTGACAGTGGAGAAAACACGCTGAAGAAAAGCATGAAAAACCGAGTCAGAGGTGGGCGGGCTCATGTGCCACACCTGAGCCGTGTGCTTAGGAGGTGGCACTGGCATTCTGCCTCACCGCTCACTCACATGCTGATGAGAAGCATGACAGCGGGTTCTGGGAGTAAAGCAGCAGCATCCTTGGCTTGATGTGGCACTGTGGCGCTGATGTTTGTCAGGAGAGGTCTCTGACATGCGGGCACATTCTCACCACCTGCCAGGCCAGGCCTGGCTGACTCAGCTCATGCCTGGCACACACCGACGGCTCCTTCAGTATGCTCAGCCCTGGGGTGCTGCTGCTCTTTGCAGTCCAGGCAGATCTCAGGGCGTGTTCTTGCTGGGGGAGGAGAGGGGAGGGGTTGACAGTGAGATGGTCCAGCAGTCTCCGGGGTACCATGCTTAGGGCTGGGTGGCTCAGTGAGTAAAGTGCTTGCTGAGTGATCAGGAGGACCAGAGTTTGATCCCCTAAAACCCAAGCAAAGAGAGCCACGTGTGGCTGTGTACACTTGTAATCCCACTACAGGGGATTGGAGATAGGGGCCTCCCTGGAGCTTGTGGGATGGACAGTCTAGTCAAACCAGTGAGTTCCAGGTTCACGAGGGACCCTGTCTTAGAAAATAAGGTGGAACAATAGAGGAAGCTACCAAATGTCAGGTCAGCCTGTTTCTTTCTTTTTTTTTTTTTTAAATAGAGATTTATTTATTTATTCACTATGTATACAGTATTCTACCTGCACGTGTGCCTGCACGCCAGAAGAGGGCACCAGATCACATTATAAGTGGTTGTGAGCCACCATGTGGTTGCTGGGAATTGAACTCAGGACCTTTGGAAGAGCAGACAGTAGTCTTAACCTCTGAGCCATCTCTCCAACCCAACCCCTGGCTTCTACCTTCATTTGATACGCATGCCTTCTCACATGCATTCTTGTGCACACACACACATACACACACACAGGGGGTGTGAGTATGTGGATCTGTGGGCATGTCTGTGCCATAGTGAGTGGAGGTTGGAGGGCAACTTGAAGCGGTCTCTCCTAATGTGTGGGTCTGGGACTTGAACTCAGGCCGTCAGTCTTGGCGGCAAGCCCTGGCTCTAGCAATTCTGTCCTGTGGTCCTTGCTGCCTTCCCCATGTCTTTCCATCTCAGCAGCAATCTGTGCTGGAAATAACTCTCGTCTTTACTCCCCAGGCTCTCTGGTATATGCGGCTCCGGAAATCGTGAAGGGGGCTGACTTCTCCGTCAGCAGTGACCTCTGGTCTCTGGGCTGTCTGTTTTATGAGATGTTTTCAGGTAACAACCTTGATTCATTCCAAAACCAAACCATGCTAACCAAGAGCAAATGACACAAGCAGTGTTTGTGAGTGCTCGCCCAGCCAGCGTCTTGAAACTGGCTTTGGACCGTTTTAGTGTACAGCAGCTTCCACTGAAGTGCTGCTGTGAGGCTGGCGGAGGCTCTCGAGCACTCGGGAGAAACTGTCCCCGCAGTGTTGGAATGTCCCCACTACTGAGGAGTTGTAGAAAGTCTCCTGTGCTTGTGAGCTAATGGTTCAGGTGTGTGAGGGCTGATTGGGGCCGGCCCTTGTGAACCTGAGTGTTGATGGAAAGTTAATTTTGTGCTCTAGAAGGATGGCAGTACGTGGCCTGGTGGATTGCTGGGCTCACAGTAGTTAGCGGTTGCTTTTTCCCTCCAGATTGTGTAAGTCTTGTGTTTCTGACAGTGCAGTTCCCTGGGAATACCTGCAGTGATTGTGGGTTCGTGTGATTTCAGGGACTCCCCCATTCTTCTCAGACTCAGTGTCAGAGCTGATGGAGAAGATTCTGTATGAAGACCCGTTGCCACTGGTCCCAAAAGGTAGGTGAGGAGCATATGTAAGCACCTTCCCTGACCGTCACCCCAGGCTGTTCACCATCACAGCCGCAAAGCTACATCTGACAGCAGCTTCCAGTCAGTACATTTTCCTTCCTGTGTTTGACACTGAAAGTGAGGGTGTGTATACGTGCGTGCGTGCGTGCGTGTGTGTGTGTGTGTGTGTGTGTGTGTGTGGTGTGTGCGTGTGTGTGGTATGTGCGTGCATGCACGTGTGTTTATTCTGCTCCCATGTGATTGTTTTGGAGTTGCTTCTCAGCAGGAGGAATTGGGATATTTCTCAGTTCTGCTGGGGAATCCAAACACTTCTGTGCGGCTAGGGGCTCATGGCACAGTGCTTATCCTCAGACTGTGCCACAGTGCCCAGCGTTTGCTCAGCTGCTCCTGAGGTCGCTGTCCTGGCCGCAAAGGGGAGGTGACCCCAATGGATGGTCCTCTGAGCATTCAGAGGTGATTCCAGCACGTGGCCCTCTGGGCGCGTGGAGGTGACCCTGGCCCTCTGGGTGTATGGAGTGACCCCAGCAATTGGCCCTCTGGGTGTGCAGAGGTGACCCTGGCCCCCTGAGTGTGTGGAGGTGACCCCAGCACGTGGCCCTCTGAGCATGACTCTGGCCCTCTGAGTGTGTGGAGGTGACCCTGGCCCCCTGGGCACCATGAGGGCCACAGCAGGGATGGCTCCGCTGTGTTTCACTATTTGATATTTCTCTGTGGAAGGGGGGAGCTGCCACAGACTGCAGTGTGTTCCTGGGCAGAGCTGGTGAAGTTAGGGCGCCTCAGGGAGCCCGGTGTGAGTGCTTGGGCTGGCACCCCCAGTGCGGTTATTTCAGGGAATGTTCCTGGGGAGCTGAGACAGTGAGTGTGCATGTGTGAGATCGGGGTCACAGGCTTGTGTCTCTGCCCTATGACTTGCTGGCTGAGTGTGGTCAGGGGCTTCTGTGCTGTCTGTAAAAGCATCGTAAATGCCTGGCACTGCTGCTTCAGATGCTGCCAGCGGATAGTGGCACCAGGCTTCCCTCACCACCTCCATTTCAGAAAATATTTGTCCACAGATTCTTCCTTCCCCAAAGCATCGTCAGAGCTCATTAGCTTGCTGGACGGACTACTGCAGAAGGATCCCCAGAAAAGGTACCTGTAGCTGGTGGGCGTGGGTGTGGCCTCTTTCCTTTCACATGGGGGTAGAGTTTTTCTCTTTCCCTCCTCCCTTCCTTCATTCCTCCCTTCCTCTTTCCTTCTTTCTTCTTCCTTTTTCCTCCTTCCTCCCTTCCTTCCCTCCTCCTTCTTACCTTCCTTCCTGCCTTCCTTTCTTCTTTCTTTACTTTCTTCTTTCCTTTCTTCCTTCTTCCTTCTTCTTCCTTCCTTCTCTTTAGACAAGAGTTTAACTATGTGGCTGGGTGGAGTCCTCCCCAGCCTCCTGCATGTGGTCACAGATCAGTGTCACCTGTGTGTCCCTCTGTCAACTCCACCTCCTTCCTCTCTATCCCCAGGACCCTCTTTCTCTTTCCTGTAGCCGCAGGATGTTGGAGAGAGTGTCTTTTCACAGAGATCAGCTCCCTGCAGTGCGGTGTACACATGTAGGTACTAGTGAGCTGAGCTCCCTTCGGTGCAGGGCGCACACTTACACAGTAGCGAGCTGAGCTTCATGGAGATGCTCTGGCCAGTGTCAGAAACCGGGCAAAGTGAAGAGGGAAGGTTGAGCTGGGCTCACACTCGAGGAAGGGATGGAGGCCGTCGTGGTGGGTTGGCCAAGTGTGTCAGGAAGCCACGAGCAGACAAGGAGTGGGCTGTCCCCACCTCCCATGACCCCCTTCCTTCAGCCCGGCCCCACAACCTGTCTGAGCAGCCCTCAGCAGGGAGAGAGTGCACAGACCTGTCTCTGTGGGGCAGCTCATGTTAAAAGCTGACAACTGAGACAATCACTCAAGTTTTGGAAGATGAAGGGCGACAGAGCTGGGATGTGGTAGTTAGTGAGAGTTCCTTAAGGCTCACTGGAACCCAAGAGCATCTTCCTTAGGCTCCATGGGGTGTGAGCGTGACGCTGTTACTTTTGCTCTGTAGCTGTTACAGGCTCCAGTGTCCCTTTCTGTAAGAAAGGCCAATGTCACCCTGAAAGTGTGACTGCGTCAGTTGCAAAGCTAGTGTTCACAAGAGGGTGAACTTTGAGGTTCACAGTGGTGGGGTCCGGATGCTCACAGCCAGGATGCTCACAGTCAGTCAGGATGCTCACAGTCAGGATGTTCACAGTCAGTCAGGATGCTCACAGTCAGTCAGGATGCTCACAGTCAGGATGCTCACAGTCAGGATGCTCACAGCCGGGATGCTCACAGTCAGGATGCTCACAGTCAGGATGCTCACAGCCAGGATGCTCAAAGTCAGTCAGGATGCTCACAGTCAGTCAGGATGCTCACAGTCAGTCAGGATGCTCACAGTCAGTCAGGATGCTCACAGCCAGGATGCTCACAGTCAGGATGCTCACAGCCAGGATGCTCACAGCCAGGATGCTCACAGCCAGGATGCTCACAGTGTGTGGTCAGGACCTCTTCGGTGAGCGCCACCTCTGTTTCCCAGGCTGTCGTGGGAGGAAGTCCTGCAGCACCCCTTCTGGAAGGATGCGCTGCAGAGGGAAGATGCAGATGTGGGCTCCGAGGACTGCAGCTTCAGGTAGTGTGACCATGTGCACGTGTGCCTGCCATTGTGCTGTTCCCACGTGGATGCCGCTTCAGGGCCATCAGGACCTCGGCAGTCACATAGTCGCTGCTCCGTGTGCTCCTTTTCTCTGGTCAGGGCGCTAGTGCACTAGCTACGGCCTGGCTCACCCGAGCACCGGCAGCCTGCCTTGTGAGTACACAGCGGGGTGTGTTGGCCCTGTCCCTCCACGAATTGTGCGAAGATGTGACTTGGGCTCCTGCTGTGTGGAAAGCCCAGGACCAGTGTGTGACTCACCGGCATTCATTCCCCTAAAGATCACGTGAGAGAAAAGGCAGATGTGCTGGAGTCACTGTCACCGAGTGCAGAGGGGTGTGATGACCTTGGCTTTCCTGCTGGCCTTCCATGCTGTGTGCACAAGTGACCCTAGGTCAGGAGGTCCAGAGCCCTGAGGATGTGGCACTCAGTGTGACTCATCGAGCGTGTCCTGCAGGCTTTCGTTGGTGTTATAAACTCTGCCTTGAGCACTAGCGTCGAGCAGGTGTTGGCTCCCTTCCCTTTGCTCCCTGGTGCATGGCTGCTCTGGTTTCAGTCGTGCCAAGTTCAGTGTGTTGTGTGGAGAGGTCGAAGCTTGTGGACTGAGCATCGGTGACCCAGCATGCGGCAGCCGTGCTCTCGTCATGGTGGGCTTCGGGGCTGCACACACTTAGCAGCATGTACACTACACCTAGGAGAAACTGAGGCGCTCAGGTGTCAGCAAGCCAGGACAGCTCTGACCTTAGTTGTTAATCTAAGTGTGTGTGTGTGTTCTGTTTGTATGTATGTGCTGTGTGTGTGTACATGTGTGTGTGTGTGTGTGTGTGTGTGTGTGTGTGTGTGTATGTGCGCGTGCGTGTGCACGCGTGTGATGTTCCTGGGGTTGTAGCTATGTGCCAGGGGAGGCACTCCCGTCTCAGAGCATCAGGTGGTCAGTCACCCCGCTGTCCCTGGTGGCGGTTTCAGAGTTTCCCAGCAGGAAGGTGAACTGTCCCCTCCATGTCCACCCTCACTCGGGGTCTGTGTGACAGTAGCAGAGCAGTAACCCTTACGCTTACTTTTCATGGCCTGTGGCCTTTGACCTCGGCCGGGTGACAGCGGGTGCTATTGCTTTTTCCTGTGGTGTCTGCACGTCCATTTGTCTGTCTGTACACCTCTATGTGGCTGTTGGGCATCTTCGCTGGGCTCACTGCAGCTGCTGGGGGAAACCGTGTTTGCCTGGTTCTGTGACTCCACAGGATAAGACACTTGTGTGCTGTGTGTAAAACCGTGTGGAGTCTGAAGTGAGTGTGTTGGTGATCTCTCCAGCAGCAGAAACACCATGGAATGTTCTGGAGCTCACGACCCCACCAGGGAGCTTGTGCAGAGCCCTCAGAGTGCACAGAAAGGGCAGAAAGGGGCACCCCGGCTCAGCCAGTCCTTCCGGCTAGGTAAGGCCCAGCTGGGGCCCTTAGTGCTGTGGCCCTCCCAGAGCTCCCACCCAGCCTGCTTTCTTCCCATGTCTCTGTGGGTCACACTCTGCGCATGGCAATTTTTGTGATTTTTGTCCCCTTTGGCTAACACACTGATCTTTCGCACAGACAACCCGAGTGAGCTTCGGCCCAAGACCACCGTGGGGGGCCAACTGAACGAGTCCATATTTCTCCTCAGGTACGTGCACTCTGGCGGTGACAAGAGGGAGGCCTGAGGCGTGTGTGTGTGTGTGTTAGTGTTAGAGACAGAGGGCAGTGTGCATGCCATGTGCCGCCTTCACACAAGAGAGGAATCTCCATTCTGTATCTTCTAAAGATGGTGCATTTGGGACTAGAGAGACGCTCAGTGCTTTGGAGCGCTGGCTGCTCTTCCAGAGGACCTGGGTTCAGTTCCCAGCACCCACACGGTGTCTCACAACTGTCTAGCTCCAACTCCAGGTGCCAGACGCCCTCTTCTGGCCTCTGTGGTCCTGCTCTCATGTGCACGGACACCCATATATGTATAACTTTAAAAGCTGCTGATTTTTTGTGTTTTTATAAATATTAAAAGCTTTTCTCTTGGAGCTTCATCCTCTGATAAACATGACTTTAAAATTGTAGAAGTCTATGGGTGGGGGAGGTGAGCGCCGAGAGCAGAGGTGAAGCTGGGAGAAAAGGCACACTGCAAGGCGCTGCTTGGTGCTCAGGCTCTGACCCGCTCCTTTGCCAGGGTGTGGTCAGGCCTGAGTCCCTCTCCCTCCTGGAGGCTGGAGGTCCCATCTAAACAGACTTCCTGTGGCCCTCTCCAGTGGCCCGATGGGAATTCCACACCTGTGTTATTTACAGCTGGGGCTGCCACAGTTGGTGCGGCCGGGGCAGGGGCTGGGGCTGGCACCGTGGTTGGTGACTGGATTATTGGCTGTGCCGGGAACCGTCTCTCAAGCAGCAGCTCTTCTCTGCCATTCTAGGCTCCGCCCTGTCTGAGGCCATGGGGAAGTTCTGTTTGATGGTTGCCTTCCTCATCCCCTTCGCCATGTGAGGCTCCGTGGGGGCCCCCAGCCGTCCCTGCCGCTTTGACTCCATGCCAGACCTGGTGCTGGAGCGTGCTAAGCTTTACCATTAAACAGCAGCGATTCTCTAAAAATATTAATAATAATAACAATTCAGACATCCAGCTCTCTCATTTGAATAAGGTTTTCTCGGAAAGACAGGTTATGTTTGTCCTTGTTTGTTTGAGTCCCTCTTCCTCCCTCTTTTCCTCCCTTCTTCTCTTCCCTTTGCCCTCCTTCCATCAACATCCACGTTGTGTGATGCCACTCATGACCGACGCCTCGTGACCGACGCCTGCGGCCTGTGTTGTGTTCTTGAAATACATTGTATGTGGAACACATGCCATGTTTATAAGCATTGCAAGAATAAAAATGTATGTGTATACAACCAGTTGACTGAAGTGATTAGGAGCCAATGTGTGAAGAACACTACCTCTCAATAGATGCAGTGTCTTGGGGTGTGTAGGCTGCCTTACTGGCTGAGCATTTCCTTAGAATGCACAAAGACCTGAGGTCAACCCTCAGTGCCATAGAAGAAACAGAAAGCCTTGTATGGGGGAAGTCTTACTTCATTTGAATCTATAATACGTTAAAATGTCTTGACCTGTTTTGTGCATATTTGGGTGTAAAGTATGCTAAGTTTACTTTGTATATATTTTGGGCACTTTAAATTGACTGTTTTAGAACCAATATCTGGTGTGTTTGATGTGAAGACTCACCCAGTGAGTGAGTAAACAGGAGGTGGGGATGTGATCTGTGGGGACGGGAAGGAGGTAATTTAAGCAGACTCTGATGAAAGGGAGGATTTTCAGTGCGAGAAATGGAGACCAGAGATGCAGGAGCCGCGATCAGGCCGGACGCCCCACGCCGGCAGACATTTGCACAGCTGCATCCCTGCCTGTCTGAGCACATTCAGAGAGACAGGGCTTGACCTTCAACTGCAAACATTCTATCCTTTATGGACCATTTCCTGTATTTCAGCGTTAATCCTCCCCGTCCCACCAGGCAGCCAAAAGAGAATAAAATTTATATTTTAAGGTTCCTAACCAGAAAAGATTAAGCCACAGTTCTGCTGCAAAGCTGACTTAAGGAAAGTCAGCTTCCTACCCCAGTGGATGTGACAGCAGGAAGGCAGGCCATGGGCAAGAAGGGGCTCAAGACAGCGGGGACCACACAAGAGGGTGGTGGGTGTGCACATTCCTGAACACGTCCTCATAGAAGCCGTCATTAGCAGATGTTGATGCCTGGCACGGTAGGCACACCTTTAATCCCAGCACTCAGGAGGCAGAGGCCGGCGGAGCTCTGTGAGTTCAAGGCCAGCCTGGTCTACAAAGTGAGTCCAGAGCAGCCAAAGCTACCCAGAGAAACGCTATCTCGAAAAAACAAAACCAAAACAAAAAACCCAGATGCTGACGACACATTAAACATGTGGCGAATATTTTTAAAAAGGTTGTATGTAACACGTAATCTAGACATAAGTAAAGGGTTACCCAGAAAATTACCTGCAGACAAATACTTGGCCAGCGAGAGGCTGAGCAGACAGAGGCGTGTGCTGCACTCCAGGGAGACCCGAGTCTGGGGAGAACCAGCTGTGCTGAGCCACGCTCAGACCTCCACATGTGTGAGTGGTTCACGTGCCACCACGTTAAAAGAAGCAGCTGCAAAAATTACAGAACCATTAAACAGTCAGGTCTCGAGCTGTTCATATGCTGAGCATCTGCAAGCAAGCGGCAGAACCCTGCTGTCCTCCTGCCGTCCTCCTGCTGTTCTGCCATCCTCCTGCCGTCGTCCTGCCGTCCTCCTGCTAGGAGAGAGGGAACGAAGGCGTCGTTTCTGTGGCCGTGATAAGCTGTTGTGTGTTTTTCAGCTCACGGCCCACTCCGAGGACAAGTGCCATGGTGGAATTAAGTCCTGGAGAGGGGGAGGACCCCAGCTCACCACAGAAGACCCCTCCTTTCCCCAAGGTGAGCCGCTAGGGATTCACAAAGCATCACAGACACGTGAGTCCTCCCGTGAAGACACCATTGACCACACTGTGGTCCCTCATCACCTCCTCTTCCTAGGACGGGGTCCTGGGAGGTGCTCGAGGGGGGTGTTCAGTGGCGATTCTATCGAGGCTTTCCTGGACCCCCAGGTTGTGAGAACACTATCCCAGCCAATCAGAGAACGCTTAAAATCATCCTACAAGGAAAGCTTGCAACTGTTTGCTGTCCTCACACTCCTGTCCCGGGTCTCCTAAGTGTGCCTGCTCTGGACACTTCATGTCAATGGAATTATAGAATGTATATTCGTTAATTGCTTTATTGTTTGTGTGTACGTGTGTGCCTGTGCGCGCCCACAGACCCGATGCAGCGTATATATGTATTGCTGTTTAGGTCTCTAGAAGCAGCACACTTCAGTGAGAACGTTTAAACCCTAGAATGTAACTTTGTGAGTATCCAGTAAGACAGAAGTGGTGGCGTGTTTTGTGGAGGAAGGATGGGGCAGGGCCCATCCTAAGCCAGGCCCAAGCCGAGCCCTGTCAGTGGTGAGAGTGTGGGTGTGCCTGGCCGGTCAGCAGTGAGAGTATTGGTGTGCCTGGCCGTTGCATTCCGACAGTTTTCACGTGTAAAACGGGAACAGCACACGCAGCTGAGCGTTTTTATGAAGCCCGGTCTGGCTGATGGTGCCCTGGCAGTGGGCCTGTCACAATCCTTTACACATGCAAAGTGTGGCCTATGCTCTCGTTGCAGCTGCCTATCGGGCACCTGAGCCAGGGGGCGCTGGCCTCCCAGATGAGGGAGCTGATCTACACGGACTCCGACCTGGTGGTCACCCCGATTCTCGACAACCCCAAGGTGCAGAGAGGCGCCCGCCTGGCTGTGCTGTGAGCGTGAGGGGGTGCGTGTGCCGGGGAGTGGGATCGCTCTGCCTCACTCATTTCCTCAGCTGCTTGTCCCGTGTGCGCTGTCCCATGTCCACTGTGTGCACTGTTCTGTGTGCTATCCCCTGTCCACTGTGTGTGCTGTCCTGTGCTGCCTTATGTGTGTTGTCCCATGTGCGCTGCCTAATGTGCTCTGTCCCATGTGCACTGTGTGAGCTGTCCCATGTGCGCTTTCCTGTGTCCCATCTGCACTGTCCTGCGCTGTCCCATGTCCCGTGTGCTCTGTCCCACACTGCCCTCTGCTCTCCCTTCGAGGGCACAGCCCTGCAGTGTGCACTTCCGTCCTGCTCTGCTTGATCACACTGGTCACGTGTGGAGGAGAGCCACCAGCCTCTAGGCCCCACACTCAGCTCTCAGCCCAGCTGTGTGGACAGAGTCCTGGCAGGTCAGGTCACTGGGATGTGGCGACACAAGAGCGGGCTCACTGATGGGCAGGCGCAGGCCGCCCATCTCAAATGGCCTCTGCAGTGATGGGGACACTGAGTGCTCTCGGCTCCCGGCATGCCCTCTGCTTCTGGAACAGCCGAGGCTCATGGGCATTCACCGTGGAGCTTGGTATCTGTGTCCCTGTTCGCCTTCGTTTTATTCCCAGCCCCACACACACCCTCTACCTCCTGCTCCGGGTTTTATTCTTTACGCTTTTGTGTTTTAAAAGCGTCTGTTCCACACTCATCTGGGGGAATTTCCCTCGCTCTCATCTGGGAGTGTGTTCATGTCCCAGATAGATAGCCTTTGCCTTACACAACCATCTCCCTACAGGACGGCATCTTTCAGGTGTCACACTCCGGCAGCCATCTTGGTTTTTGCTGGGCTCCGAGGGGACCCGTGGCCTTGCACAGTGGCCTGGGACTCTGTTGCTGGAAGGCTCCTTTATTCCTTGCCAAGTTTTTAAATCTAAATATTCTAAAGCTCTGTTTTGAAACTAAGTTTCGAGTCAGGAGAAGTGTTCCTGGCCGGTGGAGGCCTGCTCTCTCCATCTGGCCAAGGCCGGCAGTTGGCAGGTCCACAGGCTGACCAGCACTGCACCAGTTTCACCGGCTGGGCCTTTGATGTCCTGTGTGCCCGAGGCCCACGTCACACTTGGCCGCTTTCATCCCCAGCGGTCTGTCCGTCTGTCACGGCTGTGACATGCCCTAGGTTTTCCTGCCTGTAGCACTTGGCTGAGTGCTGGTCAGGTGTTCTGTGCAGCATCGTTAGTTGCGATTTATCCAGGGATTTGTCGTGGTTGGAGCAACGTGGGTTGCTTTATCATTTCTGTCAAGGATGTCTGTCTGTGAGGGCTGAGGAACTGCACACAGCTCCGCAGACCTCACGCACCTTAGCGGCTGGTCAGCTCTCAGGGTGAAGGGCTCCACGCGCCTGCAGTGAGCCTCGTGATTTCTCAAGTGATGTTTGTGATAAACTGTTTACATGTCTTCCCTTCTCAGAACCAGCCATCCAGTCCTCGCTGTCCTTTCACACCTGCCCATGGCACGTCAAGACCCCAGCACCCCTCCCCCAGCTATTCCCAAGACCCCAGCCCTCCCAGCCCCAGCTATTCCCAAGACTCCAGCCTCCCTCCCCCAGCTATTCCCAAGACCCCAGCCCCCCTCCCCCAGCTATTCCCAAGACCCCAGCCCCCCTCTCTTCTCCTCCCCAGTTATTCCCAACAGAGCACCCGCCTTCCACCCCTCCCGCTGACCCTGCCCAGGCCGCCCCAGCGTAACAAATTGCTTCTTCATTATTTTTGAGCAGTGTTTCTCTGAAGTATCTGTCTAGAAGTTTGTCTCACCTCTTTTGAATTGTTAAATGGTAAAGACTTTATTGTTAACAGGTGTTTGCCTTGTTTTCCAGTCAGATGTCTGTCTGACAGAGTCACCTGCTTCAAGAATCTGTATTCATGTCTTTTAATCTCATGCGACTGTTGGATTCTTTCCCTTGCTGGTGCTCTGATATTCCAGGCTCTGGCTCTGTAGCCCAGGCAAACCTAGCCCTCCTGCCTGAACCTCCCAGGGCTGGGCAGCCTGTATCCTATGATGACAGTTAGGTGCCTGATCCTTCTTTTCTGGCTGTGTCGGTCTGGGTTTGGTTAGAGATTGCTATCACAGGGAGAAGGCTTCTCAACAGTGTTTTTCCTGCCACAGATAATGAAACAACCTGCAATCAAGTTTGATCCAAAGATCTTGCACCTGCCGGCATATTCTGGTAAGGCCACAGCCCCTCAAGCATTCCGGCCGTGCACACGGATATGAACTTGAACGTTATTTCTGCGAGGACTGACTAGCGTTTCCTCGGCACTGCTTTCCGGTCGAACCTGCACAGCGGGGGCCGGCCACACATGCAGCTTGTCCAGCTGTCGACTTCCTGGGCTGACACCCTTTGTGGGTGGGGAAGCTCCTGGGCTTCGGGCTGGCTGGAGGGTCCGTGCCCCTCCCTGGCAAAGCCAGTGAGATGTCTGCGATGCTGGGAGTGGCGGCAGCCGGAGGACTTGGCATTGTGTTCGAAGGACCAGGACAGTGCAGAGCAGGGTTGGGTCGCTCTCACCCTGTGGGAAAAGGGGCGTGGCTCACTTTGTGGGGTTGGTGTCTGAGTACAGATGGCTAAAGGCTGCTGGTTCTTTCCCTTCAGCCGGTGAAGTCCTACCTGGCGTGACCGTCAGGAAGTTAGGTGTACCATGGGTTGATCTTTTTTGGTGGGCCGGTTCTCTGCTGTGGCTAAGGCGCCTTGTGGTTGGGACTAAGTTCACAGTAACAAAACAGATGCAGGTGTTAAAGGTTTGTGCAGGCCAAGCTCGTCCTGATCAGAGCGAAAGCGGAGCCCAGGGAGGGGTGCTCCCGAGGGACCAGAATACAGCAGAACCGCTGTGTGGCTGCACCAACAGCCTTTACGTGTGAAAACCCAGAGTCACTCAGTCCTTCCTTGAGAGCCAGAGAACATTTGTAAATTCTGTAAACAAGTCTGTCTGTAGACAGAGATAAGCCGAAACCTGTACATTTCTATGCCATTTCTGGCATTTGTTTTGCCTGGAGTTCCAGGTTTGGCCAGCCACCCTACTGACCTGGGTATGTTTGACATTAGCAGACTTGTAAAAGTGTGTGGAGACGGGTGTGGATATACCTGTGTGTGTGTGTGTGTGTGCAGGTACATGTGAGCACGGGGCTGGCCCCCAGTATTTTGGTCTTTGTTGATCTGGAGCTCAGCAGTTAGGCCAGAATGGCATGCCTCCCGAGGCGTTTGTATGTGGACTCTGGGCATCCAGCATGTCTCCATGCCTGGAGGGGAGCTGTGTCCTGCTCTGGGGCATGGAGGGACTGTTATCATCATCACTGCCCTAGCTCAGTCTCCCACGGTAGGGCACTGCCCTCAAGTGCTCCTCAGAGAGGCAGGCTTGCCACCGTCTCTGTTGACGCCTTCATGAGGGTTCCTCGTCCTGGCTGAGCTGTGTTCTGTTCACACAGCATCTGCTCAGCTTTTCTGAGTCACACCTGCTCACTCCCCCCCCCCCACCAGTGGACAAGCTGTTGGTTCTGAAGGACCAGGACTGGAACGATTTCCTGCAACAGGTCTGCTCCCAGATCGACTCCAGCGAGAAGAGCACCGGGGCGTCGAGGGCCAAGCTCAACCTCCTGTGCTATCTGTGCGTGGTGGCCACGCACAGGGAGCTGGCCACCAGGCTGCTGCATTCCCCACTGGTAGGTGCTGGGCACACCTCCCGGGCCACTCCCCCTGCAGTTGGCCTCCATATTTCAAAGACACTTAAATAAGGCCCAGGGGTCAGCTCACTAGTGGAGGGGTTCCTTAACGTGCCCCACAGAGTTCAGCCGCCAGCACCAAAACAATGAAACAATAAACCAAAGCCCGGAACTGTTTTGTAAGGAGCTGGGGGCTCAGGGCCTCACACAGGCTAGGCAGGTGCTGTGCCACTGGGCCACAGCTTGAGCCTGAGAGTTTCTATCTGAGCTAAGTCCCCACGCCTGCACTGACCTCCTTCTCTAGCTTAGTCAGGTCCTCCTGTGATCCTCCTGCCTCATCTTCCCAAGTTGCAGAGATTATTGGCCTGTGCCACCAGGTCCAGTTGGGTACACTTGTAATTTGATTTGGTTACAAAGAAAAAAGTGATTTGTTTTTTTCATGAAAATTATCCTCCCGGAAGTTCATGAAAATTCCCTCCTCTCCTGCCTTGCAGCAGTTGTGTAGATGGTGTGCTCCAGCCATGGCCTTTGGGTGCTCAGTTTGCCATTTCTGTTAAGTGTTAATGGCAGCCACCACCACTGTGCCGCTGTCTGTGACCAGGAGGCGGACCTCGTGCTGCCGTGGACTCAGGTGGCCTGGGCGCCTGTCCCGATTAGCTGGACACGAGCCAAGGTGTCTGGGGCTAAAGGACATATAGGGCCTTACAGTCCCACTTCCTGTTCTGGGAGATTTACTCCTCGGTGGGCCTCCCTGGTAACCGCTGGGCATTTGGCCGAGCCCTCCACCAGCCTGAGGGAGCTTCAGTTCATTTTCTCCTGAGTCGGTGTAGAGGTTGTTGGGGTATCTGTGGGGAGGCGGAGTAAAATGTCAGAGAGCAGTGAGTAGTGGGACAGATCTTAGATCGTGTTTTTATTTCTTCTAAGACTGATTTTATTTTAAGTGTGTGTGTGTGTGTGTCTGTGTGCGCCTGTGCACCAGGTGCTCTTGGAGGGCAGAGGAGTGTGTCGGATCCCTTTGAGCTGAAGTTACAGGGTTGGTGAGCCTGGGTGCTGGGCCCGGGCCCGGGCCTGGGCCCTCGGCAGTAGGAGCACTTGCTCTTAACGCTCCGTGCCCTGTTCTGAACTTTGTTTGCATTACCGTGTTAGCACACTGGCTGAGTTTGCCTGTCAGTAATTACCTCTGGGAGGGAGTCTCACCTCCTGGGGTGAATTTCTCTGCTAATTCAGACTCCGCTTTGGGTGCCTCTCCGAGGCAGAGACAGAGGGGCTGGAGTGAGTGTGCCGCATGCACGGTGGGGGCGTCCTCACCTGCTCGTGGTAGAGAAGGAGAGGCTGGAGTGAGTGTGCCGCACGGCTCTGAGTAAAGCTCACCTTCCCATGTGTTCTTTTTAAATCCCAGTTCCAGTTGCTTATCCAGCACTTGCGAATAGCTCCTAACTGGGACATGTAAGTAACACGCGTCATTTACAGCAATTTCTTTGTGGTTTTATACTTTTATTGCTGGACACCTCATCGTGAGCACTGTCCCTAAGTCACCGGGTGACCCAGAGCTCCACGCGACTCAGCACTGCCTGGCTCCCTGGCCCGGAAGCCCGTCACTCCTGAGTGTCAGTCATGAGATCACCCCACCTTTTGTGTTTGCTGCCTACATCAGCCCTGTCTTCCTGCTGTAGCAGGACCACCCCATGGGGTCACGGAAATGGGGCTGTCCTGTTGTCATGGAAACAGATGCTCTTGTGTGGACGCTCTGGGCTCTTCCCAATGGCCGGACCTGATCACATAGGGAACCGTTTCCTGAGCCTTCTCTTTTGGGGCGTGTGTGGGTGCAGAGTGGGCTGGGACCCCGACTGGGCAAATCATATTCCCTGCCGAGCCTCAGTGTTCTTATCTGTAGAGTGGGGGCGTCCTCACCTGCTCCGTGGTAGAGACAGAGGGGCTGGTGTGAGCGTGCGGCACAGTGGGGAGTGCTGTGATCTGGTCACTGTCTGTCACCTTGCAGTGGCTGGCAGAGGTGTGACTGTACTTTCTCCTCCGTGCTGCTGATTGTGCAAAAGGCTTTGGAGAGGAGTTTTGCTCGTATCTCAGCGCTGTTCTCCCTGATCTAGGGAGCCAGGCTGCAGGGTGACAGCAGAGTTTTCACAACCATGGACACCTCTGCTGCTTGTTGGATGTTGGTTCCTGGTCTGCAGCGCCCTCTGCTGACTCAGGGCTTCTATTTCTTTTCTTTTTTTGTCTGCAAGCTTTTAAAGCTCAGTTTTAACAAACACAGGTTTCTTTCCACTTTTATGACTTACAGTAAACATACGAGCCTTTAAAAACGTCCATTATTCAACTGTCCTTCATATTTTTTTCCAATCTTTTAAACTGATTACTGGGAGTGTCTACCTAAGTAATACTCTACCGTATTTACATTTGAATTGCAGTAAGGACAAACAAAATCTGTGTATTTATAAAGTGAAAAGCTCTATCAGAATCCTGTTCACTGGAAAAAATGAGGGGAACAGGCAAGGGGTCCCCTAGAGGCCACGCACACTTTGGGGGACTGCAGTGTGGGGCACAGCCAGCCGGCTCCAGCGCACTGCCGGGCTGTTTCTCCTGGGAGGTTATCGATCATCCTCTCTGAGCACTGAGAGGGAGGTCTCTGGCTAACGCTTGGAAGCGGGTCAGAAGCTCCTGGTGGCAGGAAGTTGGCCGCCGCACCTGTCCGCACTCGGCCTTCACTCTGTCCACACAGGGCCTTCTCGTCTGTCCACATGCAGCCACCACGCCTATCAGGTGCATTCCACCCCTGCCATAACCACGCAGCCCCATGCTGCATCTGCAGGGAAGACTTTCTGGCCGGCTTCAGCGTCTTTCCAGTCAGGAGGCTGGAGAGCCCGGCTCTCTCCTGAGCACCTGCTTCACTCCTTGTTCTTGAAGGTGGGCTCACTCGCTTTTGTGGTCGAAGCAGCTGCAGCACCTGGTGAAGAGAGCGCCATGCATGCCCGTGGCGATGGCACTGCTCCCGCCACCTCTCTCTGGGGCATGTGCCAGCTACAGCCCACCAAGCTGTGGGTAGTGCCAGGAGCTTCGGTTTTACTCCTTTCAAGCACTGTTTAAAAACCATTTTTACTATTTAAATTAAACTTCTTTTGCCAGAAAAAGGTTTTTTTAGTGGTTAAAATTTTGTTTTTTAGTTGGACATGTGACACCCAGGGAGGCAGAGACAGGCAGATCTCTATGAGTTCAAGGCCAGCCTGGTCTACACATGATAAAAACAAACAAAACCAAGAATTTATTTTTGAGGCTGTGTCTTCCTGAGCTGCCCAGGCTGGCCTCATGCTTTTTGCCTTCCTGAGTGCTGGAGTTAGTCGTGTGCCACCTTGCCTAGCATGGACACTCTGGATAAGGCCGTGGGTGGACAGTGGGCCACTCTCAGCTGGCCTCTTTGTTTCCTTTCAAATGCTACTTTCAGATTTGACAGCTTTAATCTTAATTTTCTAACTTTGTTATCCATGTAGGAGCACAGACTTAATAAGGCCTGCCATGATTTTATGTGTCTGTTCGCCCATAACAAACGTGTTTTTAATATTATTGAGGCCATTTCCCACCTCCTATCTCTGCCCCCACAGCACCGGGATTACAGCTGTGTACATCACCACATCTGGCTTTTACGTGGGTGCTGGGGATTTGAGCTTTCAGTGGCTTGGCTGGGTTTTCCTCTGAGGCTGGTATCTCTTCTTTGCTCCTGTCTTAGTTACTTTTCTATTGTGTGCTAAGACACCATGACCAAGGCAACTTTTTTCTTTTGTTATTGCATTTATTTATTTATTTTAAACTTTTTTTATTTATTACTTTTGTTTTTGTTTTTGTTTTTCAAGACAGGGTTTCTCTGTGTAGCCCTGGCTGTCCTGGACTCACCTTGTAGACCACGCTGGCCTCAGACTCAAAGAGATTCCCCTGCCTCTGCCTCCGGAGTGCTGAGATTAAAGGCGTGTGCCACCACCACCTGGTGACCAAGGCAACTTACAGGAGAGAGCTCATTTGGGGCGTCCATGTTCACAGGGTTAAGTGTGCCCCTCATGGCAGGGGGCATGGCCTTAGGCAGGCATGTAGCAAGACGGCCTGCGAGCTGGGCCAGACCTGGGGTCTTGAACCCACCCCCATGGCACACTTCTCCACTAAGGCCACCCCTCCCAGTCCTTCCCAGACAGTTCCAGCAACCAGGGACAGAATATTCAAACATGGCCTGTGGGAACCTTCTCGTCTGGACCACCATGAACCCCTTCCCGGCTCCAGTCTGGGACACCACAGACACGGCTGCCCACCTGTGCCCGTGCCCCCCGCTCCCCAGAGCAGAGCGCTTGTGGTGACATCCCACGTCTTCCTGAAGGCCTCCTCTTCCATGGCTCTCAGGAGGTGTTGTCTCTCTGGGTTCTGCTTCCAGCCTTTCTTTTGGTTTGTGTTTCTCAGCAGGTAAAGGAGTCTTTTATTCCCTGTGAAATTGTATCAGCGTGACTTCTCTGTTACTCAGATCACTCTGAGGCATTGCTTATAGTTCATCAGCACCTTTTCTGTGGGATGTCGGAAAGCCACCTCATTAAAACCCGTGTTTATTGAAACAGAAGAACCGAGGCTGGAGAGCCGGCCCAGCAGTCACAAGCACCGCTGCTCCCCAGCCAGCTAGAGGATCAAACCATCGGCCACCAGGGTCACAGCGCCCTCCTCTGGCCTCCACAGGCACTGCGTGCACGTGCCTACACACCCGCAAAACAAATACAGATAAAGTAAAGTAACATTAAGCCAAATAGAAAAAGATTGGCAAGGCTGCTAACTGTAAGGTTTCCTGTTCCCCGGGTTTTAAAGCAGAAACTGTCTAAACCGAGACACTGACTCAGGTTTCCCCAGCAGTGAGGGGCTTTCCCTGCCTGTGGGCCTGCACTGTCACTGCACTGTGTGTGTGAGTGGGTGTGGGCGGGCTCCAGTGCACTCGAGGAGGCCCTAGGACAGCCGGGCCCTGCTCCCTGCCCCTCTTCACCGTCTCACACTCCACTCAGGCCCTCAAGATGGTGGCTGGTGTGGTGACGTTGCCGCTGGGCTGTGCTTCAGGGCTGTGTTCTCTCTCTCTCTCCAGACGGTCCAAGGTGGCTCGGGTGGTCGGCATGCTGGCCCTGCACACAGCAGACCTTCAGGAGAATGTGCCTGTTATTGAGGTGACTTCTTTCATTGCTGATACGTTGTGCATGGCAGAAAAGACCGCTTCTGATTGTGTGACTTAGCACACGGCTCTCAGTGGCCTTCACTTACCTTTAACTTAAGGGATTGCGGCAGTTGTAAGACATGGCCAATGACCCTCTGGCCTTGGGCTCTAAGTCACATTTCAGGCTCTCAGTGGAGGCCACAGAGGCCGCAGGCCGATTTAAGGCGCAGCTCTTGTTTAAGTCTGTCTCCTGTGGGCTTTCACGCTGACTTGAATATCCCCCTTTCCCCAGGACAGCTGCTCCCTGACGGCTGAGCCCAGTATGAGGACATTTTCTGGGTTGGTGTCCCTCCTGCCTTTCCTAATGCCGGGGTCTCACCATGGGCACACTCGCTGGGCGAGCACTGGTTACTTAGAAAGGCTTTTGGTGGGTGCAGAGGTGGTGCATGCCTTCATCCCAGCCCTAGTGTTGTGAGGCCCTGTCTCAAAGAACTGGAAAGGGGGAAAAGGAGAGGTTTATGCGGTTACCCAGGGACTCTGAGCCAAGCAGTCAGTCCACCATTGTGTCGCTGTGTGTGCTCAACAGTCTGAGAAGGCTCAGAGTGACGGCGACAGCAGCTCTGACACACAGAGCCATGAGGGAGGAAGGGGCTGCCCACCATGCCAGCCGGGTGAGCCGAATCCACCCTGGCCGTCAGTGAGCTGAGGGTCACAGCAGGGTCCCCTCGCACCCTCAGTTCCCCTTGGAGATGCCACAGGAGCCTGAGGCTGAGGGCTGCTCGTGGCGTGACCGGGGAAGCTGGGTCAGGGTGTGCCTGGAACACCGTATCCCCGTGGAGTCCCGGCCTGGCTCTTGGTGTCGCTGGTGACCGACGCTCCCCACTGCGGGATCCTGGGGTCTGTGCAGAGGGCACCTGCAGGGCCTGCCGTTCACCCGGGGTGACGGGCCCACTGCCACCACCTGCGGCTGCTCCTCCGGGGCCTGTGCCTGCCCCTGCCTGCTGGGCGTGCAGCACTACGCCACGGGTGGCGCTCAGGTCAGACACCTTCATCCCGGCTGCTCTGCTTCCCGAGGTGTATTAGGTGCAGGGGTGTGGAAACAGCATTCTCGTGTTTGTCTCACTTCCTGTTTCAAGCTTCCCCCACGGTTTTATTTTTGTGTGTGGTGTGTGTGTTTGCACAGGTAGGTGCACGTGTGCGTGTGGGGGCCACAGGTAGAGGTCGCGTGTTTTCCGCTCAGCCTCCACCTTGTCTTTGCAGACAGGCTCTCTCACCAGCCCTCAAGCTGCCTTTGTGCCTCCAGTTTAGGGTCGCAGATACGTGTGACTGTGTTTCACTTTTGGGGGGCTGTGGATGTGAACTCACCTGTGTGGCAGACAACTTCCTCCCTGAGCCGCCTCCCCTGCCCCCACGTCTCACGACTTTAATAGAGTGCTCTGTTTGGCAGAAGCTGAAAGCCCTGTGCGGTTATGAGCATGCTCTGAGATGAGGCTGAGCACCATGTCCGTGCTCGGGCACTGTGGCACAGCTGACCCCAGTTGTCACAGACAACCCACGCCTGGCAAACCTCGGTGCCACCGCCTGTGGTGAGACCAAACACAGGGCCGCGTCCTGCGGGTCAGCCGTTACTGGGGAAGGACAGACTCTGCTATCTGTGACCCCTGACCTCGGCAGAAAGGTGCTGCATGTTTAGCTGTGTGTAGATTGTTGGAGTGAGCATGCAGAGTAACCCCAATTTTGTTGAATAACAAGTTTACACAGTGTGTTGAAATAGCTCTAGGGACCCTGGTGATACCGTGTGTGTGTGTGTGTGTGTGTGTGTGTGTGTGTGTACTTTTTTTTATTTATTTTTGAGACAAGGTCTCCCTGTGTTAGCCCTGGCTTGCCTGGAACTCACAGTAGACCAGGCTGGCCTCGAGCTCACAGAGATCACCTGCCTCTGCCCCCCAAGCACCATTATGCTGGGCTGTGTTTACATTTTAACTTTTATTTCTTCCATGTTCTGTAATCGTCTGTCACAAGCGACTGGCTGTATCCAGTTCAGCAGCCACCAGGGGGCAGCCAGGCACCGAGGGAACCGTGGGGAGTTGGCAGTCTGTGTGGGGTTGTGGGGGGGCAGGGAGAGCAGTTAGCGGGCTCAGGATCTGGCAGTTGCACTGGTCACAGTTTCTGTCTGAGGGTCGGCAAGGTTAAGGCAGCCTTCTAGACAAAGGCAGACTGGGCCTCATGTATTGCGTTGTGTGAGTGTGTGTGTGTGTGTGTGTGTGTGTGTGTGTGTGTGAGTGAGTGAGTGTGTGTGTGGCCTGCTTGGTGTCCTCTTACCTCGCTGCACCTGCAGAAGAGCGCTGGCTGAGCCTCCAGTGTCCGAGCATTTTTCTTTGGATTTTTTTTTTTTTTTTTAATTTGAATTCCCTTGGAAGAATGCAGCTGTGTAACACGCTGACCAGGCTGGAGTCCTTATGGTTTTCGTGTGCAACAGCTCTCAGGGAGAGCCCTGGTGTGTGCTCTGTGTTTGGGGTCAGGAAAGCAGCGATGCATTAGGCTGCAGAACACAGGAGCCTCTGGACCCGATGGCCCAGGCTAACCCTCTCATGGATGTTTTCTCACTCTGGAAAGTTTCAAAACATACAAAAGTGCAGTGGGTAAACTGAGGCACTCACCTAGTAACTGTCAACATGTGGCCAACCTCATTCTTGTCTCCCTTGCTTCAACCTCTCCTTTCGTTCCTCACTGTCCTTGCTGGGGCTTCTAAAGAAAATAATATCAGTTTACTCAGTGCTAATGTTTGCACTTTTATTCTTATTCCTGTATGTTTGCATGTCTGTGTCAGCACAGCTGTCCTCAGTGGCCAGAGAGGGTGTGGCTTTCCTGCAGCTTCGGTTACAGGTGGTTGTGAGCCGCTCGGCGTGGGTGCTGGGAACCGAACCTGGAGCCTGTGGAGAGCAGCTGGTGTGCTGATGCGCAGCGCCATCGCCCAGCCCGTGTTTGTGCCCCTGGCCTGGCCTTCGCTCTGTGCAGTTCCTCCTGATCTCCTGCCTGAAGCCTTCGGGGTCTGAGGGGCGTGGCCGCACTGTTGGGGATTCCTGCACTGCATCCGTGCGCATGAACCCAGTTCCTCTACCGTTTGCTCTGAAGTCTTTATGTAGCACCCTGGTTACATTCTAGCACTGTATCTACAAAATCTTCCAAATACCCCCACCAGCAAAACCCCGAAAAGACCTTTGGGGGCACAGGCTAAAATGTCACAAAAAGACCCTAAATATGCCCAGGAAAGGGAAGAAATTCCCAAGTCACTGTGGAAGCATGACGTTGGCCCTGAAGGTCCTGGGGGCGGGGGTGGCTGAGCGTGGCTGAGATCATTTGCAACCCCAACGTGGCTGATTTCCATGGACTTGTACTTGGATTTTTCTGGTAAAGAAGCTTTTGTTTTCTGTTGAAAATATGTACATTCAGTTAATTACACATTCGTGGAGCTGGTGGGGCAGGACACAGAGGCTCTGAAGGCCAAAAAAGGTAAAGCACGGGACAAACAACATTGTGTTTCGTTAGCGCTTTGCGGAGGTCACACAGGGTGTTCCGCTCACGTTCACCCCTTTCCTGCTTCCTACCTCAGCTTTGCCCCCCCACCCTCTCTCATCCCACAAAGCCCACCTGCTCATCTGTGGACTAATGGGTGTGGGGCGCCCTCGGGGGTGCTTGGGGCCACCCTCGGGGGTGCTTGGCCTAACCCTCGGGGGTGCTTGGCCTACCCAGGGCCATACCCTTGAAGAAACGGGCTCTCCTGGCCCTGGAGCCGCCGTTTGTCCAGAGCATCTGAGCTGTGGGGTGTGGGCTGATGAACCCCTTTCCAGTAGGCTCCAGAGTGCTGGCGGGCCTGAGCTTGTGCAGACACACCAGTTGCTGAGCTCATGGGAGCCACCGTCCCATCCTGGTCAGAGTGCACGGCTTCAAACATTCTCCTTGGCTCCTACACACTCTATCTGCTCTTCCCCAGTGAGCATGAGTGTGCTGGGCGTGGGGAATGGCACAGAGCCCCCCTCCCACTCTTCCCCAGTGAGTGTGAGTGTGCTGGGCGTGGGGAATGGCACAGAGCCCCCCTCCCACTCTTCCCCAGTGAGCGTGAGTGTGCTGGGCGTGGGGAATGGCACAGAGCCCCCCTCCCACTCTTCCCCAGTGAGCGTGAGTGTGCTGGGCGTGGGGAATGGCACAGAGCCCCCCTCCCACTCTTCCCCAGTGAGCGTGAGTGTGCTGGGCGTGGGGAATGGCACAGAGCCCCCCTCCCACTCTTCCCCAGTGAGCGTGAGTGTGCTGGGCGTGGGGAATGGCACAGAGCCTTCTGTAGGGCCAAGCGCTCCATGGTCACTGCTTTCTCCACTGTGGCCAGCGTGGATCTCCGTGTTAACTGCTATCCACCGCAAAAAGAAGCTTCTGTGATGGAGGCCAGAGCCACACTCTTGGTGGGCGTAAAGGTGGTGTGGAAGGTGGTTGACACTGGGTCCATTTAGCAGACCGATAGCAGGTCCACTCCTAGGACCCGTGAGCTCCCAAGCAGGGGCTCCTGCCCAGACGTGCAGATCTAGATTTCCTCCTGCATGTGGAGCCGATCAGGAAGCAATTGGTCATCCCTGTAACATCATGTGTGTTGCACCCATGGGCCTATCTCAGCCTGCCAGCCCTTATTACAGTTCTCGGTGTGCACAGCTGGGGAAGCCTGCTGAGGGCCCCACCCCCACCCCCACCAGCCGCCGGTGTAGCTCTTTCTGGTAATTTGAGAGCGAGGCAGCAGGAGTGCCATCAGCACCAGTCTGACCAGCGTGCTATATGATCAGTGTGTGTGGAGTCTGCAGCCACCAGCTCTGGGGGGCACCCAAGAGCAGTGGCCATCGCCAGTCCTCAGGAACGGATGCTTTGTCTGCTGGCAGGCCTGAGACTACTGCAGGCCAGCTTCTGCGCGTGCTCATGTGTGTTAGCGTGCCCATCAGAATTGTGACCTCTTTCCATTTCTTCCTGGGCTTTTCAGAAGGTGATAAAGCAAGACTGGAGTCATCACGTGCTTGATTATACATTCAAAGTCTTGTTGGTCTGTGTTTGTGCTGAGTCCTGTGTCCTTGTCACGGGGGGACTGAGACACTGGGAGTCACTCTTGTACTAAATGTCTCACAACAAATAGTTCCTGCAAGACGCACTTCGTAATTTCTCATATGGACAGCATGCACTCATTCTTCCTCTGCCGTCTTGTGGAATGAGTGTCACTTCTGTGTTTGTGGCTCTGACTGACTTCTGTGCACTGTCACTGGGGAAGAGGGCACTCTGTTGTTCTCAGGGCGGAAGGGAGAATGAGGGCCAGCCACGCTTGATGCTCCAGTACATAGCGGTGTGTGGAGAGCAACTTGGGGGCCGAAGGACTGCCAGACACCACAGAGCAGAAGAAAAATGCATATTAAAACAGGTCTCTGTTCCCACTCTCTGAGAAGGGGTGACAGTGCGGCCTTCGAGGAGGTGATAGCAAGGGGGTGGGACAGGCTCAGAACTGTGGCAGGGGCAGGAGGGTCTCTGCACCGTGACGTTTAGGTCACGCAGCACCAGGAGAGCATTTTAATAACGCGGAAAAGCATTTCTGTGTTGAGCAGGTGTGCTGTTCCCACATGTGTCATTGGGGAAGGCGAGCTGGCTCAGCAGGTAAAGGTGCTTGCTGCTGAGACTGAGGGCCTGAGTTCGGTCCCTAGAACCCATGTGGTGGACAGAGAGAAGTGATGCCTGAAAGTTGTCATCTGACCTCCACATGTGTGCGGAAGCCTGTGCACCCCAATATGAAATAAGTAAATGTAAAGAAGTGTATCCCCCAGGCTCTCCCAGCTGACCTTGGCTGTCCAGGCTCCCCCCTCCCCAGAACCCCCCTCTCCAGGCTTCCCCCTCCCCAGGCTTCCCCCACCAGGTTCCCCAGGCTCTGGCAGGCTGACCTTGGCTGCTCAGGCTCCCCAGTCTACCCACCTCCTCAGGCTTGCTCCCTCCCCCAGCCCCCCCTTCCCTAGGCTTCCCAGGCTGACAGTGGCTCCCCAGGCTGACAGTGGCTCCTCCTCCCCAGGCTGACAGTGGCTGCCCTCTGGTGGCTGCTCATGAGAGGCACCGGGGTCTGCAGTAAGCTGTATTGAAGAGCTCCCTCTTGCTGCTTTCCATTTGCTGTGTATTTAAATATATTCAAATCTATTCAAATACAGGTTTGCTGTAAGTGTCTGACCACCAGCCAGGAGCAAGCTACTGGAGCTGGCTTGGCTCTGTCCGTAGTCATTTCTGTCATATGTGATATGTGATATACATTAATTCCAAGGTTCTCGGGGTTTCCTTTCCTGAGGCCCTTCGGGGGGCCCTTGGGGAGGATTGCAAAGATTCTGATTCCCACTGATGTCACACATTGTGCAAATGCCCCTGTGATTAGTCTGTTCCTTGTGGGACACGGGGAGAAGAGGCAGCCGGTACCACGAGCCTGCCAGCCGAGCACACAGGCAGTGGCCTGCTTGCAGGCTGAGTCTGTTTTGCACCTTTCCAGTTGTGCAGTGGTGGCTGCTGCACCCGGCCCCGTGTCTTAGCAGCAGCCAGGACGTGGCGGGTGGTCATGCTCCATTTTATGCCAGTCAGCGATGCAGCTGGCGGCTGTGAGCACCTGAGAGCCAAACCTGGTCCCCTGCAGGTGCAACCACTGTGCAGCCCTCCAGTTGCTTCCGCTTAATGGGAAGGGTGAGTCTCAGGCGCTCCGTACTGAGGATCTCAGGAGGTCATGAGCCTTTCCAGGGTCTGGCTCTCACCATCTGCCGCGAGACACAGGGCTCAACAGGGCCAGTTAGCAGATGCCACCAACACGACGGGACAGACTGGCGCGGAGGGGACCATGAGGTTCTTGTTGGTGTCTCCTACTCCATCTCTGGCCTCTGAGAACCCTTATAGGCTGGCACCCTTACACCCACAGCAGGGTAGGCCAGAGCATGACAGAGAATGCTGTACCCAGAGGCACCCCCCATTTCCAGGTGTCTGGGCTTTCGGGACAGGGTTTCTCCACTTTGGTGGCTCTTTAGAGTTCCAGGTACTCTAAGCAATCCTGTTAAAGATGTTCCCAGGCCAGTTAAGACAGGTCCTGGAGGGGGGTGCAGGCAGCTGCAGATTTGGAAGCTCATGATCCCACCCTGTGGGCCAAGCCAGCCCAGCCCAGTGCCCCTCGGCCTGGTATCAGCTGACAGCTGGCTGCCCTGTGCATTCTCAGGCCTCAGACAGGATGTGACTCTATGATTTGCCAGTGACTGCTGTGAGCATTCTGGGCTGCTGGCGGCTCTGGAGACCCAACCGCTGTGACCTCAGGATCCCAAAGCTGTGTTTGAGGTGGTCAGGCTCACCAGCCTCTTGTGGCTCAGTCCCTGGTGTGGAGGGAGAGGTCCTAAGTGTGCATTTGCCGTTTGCATCTGCTGTTGATTCCTGGCTGGTTAGATTCTCTGGGGACATTTCCTCACTGCTTCCTTTAACACCAAAGAGCCCTCGTTTCCTGGCGTCCTTTCTTACCCATGTCTTATTCATACAGCCCTGGGGCCCATCTTGATGTGGATGGTTTGTTTGATACACACCGAGGACAAGCCCTGGGTTTGTCTCTTGTTCCCTTTCAAAGTCATTTCCGGATTCGCCACGTGTTCTCCTGAGTTAAAGCCTCCTGTGAGCTCGCCACGATTCCTACTTTCTTAATTCTTATTTCCCCTCTTTCTTTGTCTGCCCCATTTTGGTCTTTGGAATTTGATTTTTTTTCCTCCTCCTTCTTCTTCTTCTTTTTTTTTTTTTTTTTTTTTTGCCAGCTCAGCCATGAGTCTATCACATTTATCTAATGTGAAATAATCCCAGTAAGAGCCTGCCCCTGCCAGAAATGGGCAAAGGGGTTTTGACACTTTATCCGCATGGCAAGGTTGAGCGCTGCACAGTGTTTAAAAGTGAAAGGTCTCCTGTGGACTGACTCCACAGGACACTGAGATGGACTGCTGTGGGAGCCATTAATGCTGTTAATGGGCAGGCAGACAGACAGACAGACAGCAGTGCGGTGGGAGCTCTGAGCACAGTTCCGGCCCCAGACACACAGCCCGGCAGTGGCTCTGGGGAGAGGAACTGGGGCCCACATGGCAGAAGGGAGGCTCTCTCCCTGCCTCTTCTGAGGATGGAGCAGGTGTGGCTGCACACGCCTGTGCCAGCTCTCGGATGTCCAGGAAGGCAGGGACGGGGTGGGGGCAGGACGCACGGCCACCAGTGACCACTGAGGTAAACTCGGGTCCCAGCAGCTGTTCACAGAGTGTGTTATCTGAGAGGAAGGGTTGTCAGTGCCGTGGCCTGGGCAGCAGCTGGGCTCTGCCAGTGCTTCCTTTCTTGTCTGTGTGTGAGCCCACATAGCATGAGCTTAGAGGACCACTTCAAGGGTCAAGCCCGGGTAGGCAGGCACGAGAAAAACTGACCTGTTTTACCTTTCACTCTGATTTGTGGTCACCTTTCTCAAGAGATTGCACCTCTGTCAACAAAAACATTTTATCTGTGTGTTTTCCTTTTTTTAAAGCTTTTAAAAGAATCTTTTACTTTTTAATATGTGCGTTATGTGTTCCATTTTTTAAAATAATTTTTTTTCTTCTTGAAAAGAACTGATTATAGCCAGGTGCGATGATGCATACCTGTAATCCCAGCACTCAGGGAGGCAGAGGCAGGAGGATTGCTGTGGGTTGGAGGCCAGCCTGGTCTATAAAGCAAGTTCAGAACAGCCAAGGCTACACAGAGAAACCCTGTCTCAAAAAAACCAACCAACCAACCAAACAACAGAAGAACTGATTATTTTATGTGTGGGGTGTACACCTTGTGTGTGCCTAAAAAAGCCAGCGGACGGTGCCCTGGAGCTGGACTTACACACAGCTGTGAGCCGCCACACAGGTGCTGGGAATTAACTCCCGTTCTCTCTAAGAGCAAGAAGTATTCTAAACATCGAGTCCCCTCTCCAGCCCCCTTCTTCCCTTTTAATGTTAATATTTAATAAAAACGTAATGATAGATGGGAACAAATAACTTGATGTTGCAGAGATCAGTGCTACTGTGTTAGCTCTCATAGGTGGGCTGGAGTACTCTCCTGCTGTGTGTCTGTCTACCGGACACTGTCTTGGCCCTTGGTTTACGGCTTTAAGGGTGCAGTATTAAAATAGTCCCAGTTTCTGGAGGGACTTCCAGCACAAACACCAGGGAGTCACAGCAGAAATGCTGGGAGTTCGAGCTACAGGCTTTGGGAACAGAAAGCCTCTAGCGTGAGATTTGAGTGTGGGATATCCTTGGTTTTGTGAACATTGGCCTTTAGTTCAAGGTTAGGGTTTACTTTCCTGCAGGAAGTCTGCAGAGTGTGTGCACTTAACCTGGTCTCCCAGCGGTTGCACCATGGGATGCTGACTCAGGACCACTGAGGGAAGCAGGCGCGAGAGAGCCTCACAGCCTCGTCTGCATTCCTCGGGAGTGCACTCACGGCCCACGGCCACTAGGGTCTTCCCCCGTCTCTGCTCTGCCCTTTAGAGCCTGCAGCCTAGAGAGCGCAGCACGGACCTTGGCCTTTTCTCCTGTAGCGTGGCAGCCATGTGCTCGGTCTGCGGGGTCTCTCGGCAATTCTCCCATTTTCTTCCCTGCAGCAGCCTCCATGGCTCATTCATGCCCCATGTAGTTAAAGACTAGCTCTTTGACAGACATCTGGGTCCTTTCCACGTTTAAGAATTACAAATAAAACTCCTGGAAACAGGCTTTTTTTTTTGGGAGGGGGTACAAAAAATCTTTATAAACCCTTTCTCCAGGGTAATGTTCAGGAGAACAGTTGCCAAGTTTTACAGTTCCTTTTGTTGTTTATTTTTGCAGTGCAGCTGCGCCCATCCCCTTTGCATGCCTGGCAAAGGCCTGCCACTGCCACATCCTCAGCCTGGCTTCTGAGGTGCATTTTATGTACAGCTCGGTTCTTGCCCCTGTGTGCGTTGCAGTACACACTCTGTCTGAGCTGGTTTGCAGCATGGCTGCGCTGATCCGCACCCCACCGTCGGGGTGAGGCTGAGGGGCCTCTCACCACCCCACCCACTTTTGACAGCACTTCTAAGTTTTACCTATTCTGATAGGTGAGCAGTGGTGTGTCACTTGGGAGCTCATTTGCATTGCCCTGATTTCTGTGGCACCGAATTTGCCAATCGTCCATCCTCTTTGGTGCGGCGTCTGCACGCCTTCCATGTTTGGTTAGTTTTCCTAGCCGGAGGTGGCAACAGTCAGGTCACGATCTCTCTCCAGGTGGTTTGTAGGTCCACTTGAGTGAACTGTTTGTGCAGGGTGGTGGCTGAGGGTGGCTTGTGTTTCCCAGGTGACTGCGTGACACCGAGTCACCCTGTGGGGTTGTCACATTGGTTTGCACACTCTTGTGGAAGCCTTTCTGCCCTGTCACAAACATCAGCTCTCCTCCCTGTGAGACCTCCTTCAGTGTGTTTCTTGAAGTAATGTCATGTAGTTTCAACCCCAACCTCTGCTAACCCCATCCTAGTCTCACACCACAGTGAGGCTGTGGTGTCTGGTCTTCTGAGTCTAAGAAATGGGCCTTGAAGTCCAGAACCGCAACTGTGGATTGTTAATTTTTTTTTAAAGTCAGGGTTTCTCTGTGTGGCCCTGGCTGACCTGGAACTTGCTCTGTTCAACAGGCTGGCCTCAAACTCAGAGATCAGCCTGCCTCTGTCTTCCAAGTGCTGGGACTAAAGGTGGGTGCCACCATGCCTGGTTTGTCTTTATTTATTTATTTATTTATTGCAAATTTTCTGGGATTTAACTTTACGTTGTTTACTGCTCTCTTACTGGGCATTCACATTTAGGATATGTGTATATGACATGTACATATACATATATGTGAACAATTGTATGTAGACATGCCTGTGTATATGATGTATGCATGTGTACACAAATGTCTGCATATATACACACAAATGTGCATACATGCCTATGTTTATGATGTATTATATGCATGCATGTAAGCCTGTGTTTACATGTCTGTAAACGATATACATATGTATATGACATACACATGTATTTGGTATATTTATGTATATACATGTTTATGTGTATGTATGTCTGTTTATGTGTATAAATATATGTACTGCTGACTTCCTTACCATCATCTAAGGGTTTCTTGGTCTCTAACAGACTTTGCTTTGCTCTGAAGTCTCTGCTGTCAATGCAGCCATCATTGCTTTCCATTTACTCTGCTGCCACATCTTCTTTCATCTGTCACAGCCAATCTACCAGTTCCACTAAACTTCTATGTGAGTTTCTCATAGGCAGCTCATAGTTGGGTCATACTTTGTTTTAATTCTTTCAGCCTTTGCCTTTTAATTGCTGTATTTATGCCATTTGCACTTAATGTAATTATTAAAATATTTGATCATGCATCTGACAATTGACTTTTGTTTCCTGTTTGCCTTAATTTTCTTTTGCTTGTTTCCCTTTTACTACCTTCTTGGACTTTGCTAAATATGCAATTTCATTTTTCCTGTAGTATTACTGGATTTTTCTCTTGTGTAGATTTTGTCTTAGTAGTTGTTCTTATATTAACTTATCATAGTATCATTATTTTACTAGTTCAAGTGAGGTATAGAAAATTCCCCCCTTTTAAACTCTTTATTTTTTATCTAATTATCTAAAATATATTCTCTAAATACATCAGAGCCAAGTTGTATAATTCTATAATTTTTGCCTTAGCCATCAGACATAATTTGGTCACTCCTTCTGTTTTTATCTACTTTCTCTTGCTTTCCTTCCTACGCTTTAAACTGCCTTATTTTATCCTTTGCTTTCTCTTTAGAATTATGTGCTTTCACTTAAAGGATAATATAATTAGTTGGTGACCAATTTGCTGACTTTGTAGATAACAACTTTCTGGGCACTGGCAGTTTGAAGGCCTGAGTGTGGTTCTTAGCGACAGTCAGTGAGGAGGAAGCAGAAGAGTGAGGCGCGAGCACCACAGCCATGCCATTCCCTTAGCAAGTACTTCAGACACGGACAGCACACCGTGCCGTATCCCTGCAATGAAAAATTACGTGAGAGCAGAAAAGCGTGGAGCATCAGTGTGTACAGCAACACGAGCATATCTCAATGCAAGAATCAAGAGAATGACACATAGTGTGGCCACATGCACATCGACTTCAGAGACTACAGGCAAAGAGAGGACTGTGCCTGGGGTCAAAGGGCCCCTGAAGAAACACTGGGAACGGAGGCTTTCCCAGTTGTATCTCATTGCACACTCCTACAGGGGCCAGTGACATGGGGCAGTGGGTAAAGGAGCTTGCCAGCAAGCCTGGTGAGCCTGAGCGAGGTCCAGAACCCACAGTGGAGGGGACCGCCAGCTGTCCTCTTCCCCGTGCTGCAGCACATGCATGTCTGCCCATGCACGCTCGCTGATAAAATAGAAATAATAACACAGTTGTTGCTTTTGGGTGTTTATGCCGCTCATGGGAAGTTGCTTAAAGTGCTTGTTAACCAGTGTTCTCAGACGGAGCGGCGCGAGGACCCCTGAAATGACAGGCTGCTCTCCCCTCCGCAGGCGATCACGCTCCTGACTGAACTGATCCGAGAGAACTTCAGGAGTGCCAAGCTGAAGCAGTGCCTCCTCCCCACCCTCGGGCAGCTTCTCTACCTCGTAGCCACCCAGGTGAGGCCGTCCCACAGGCCCGACACCCCTGTTGGCTCCCACAGACCCCAGCTCACTTAGGACACTGTCCTCTCTGGTCGGTGTATCTGTGGTCCTGTGTCTCTGCCTCCCCTGCCCGGTGCCCACACTCCTTTAGCTTAGGGGGTCTCAGCCATGTTTTAAAAAGCCCAGAGCAGTTGATGGGTTGTTGGTGTTCGGGCCCTTCGGGCAGGAGAGGACGCTGCTCCCACTGTGAGAGCTCCAGTCTAGATGAGACGCTGCTTTGCGCGGTCGTGAAGGTGGCTGTGGGACCTGAAGAAGGGCAGCTGAAGTCGGCAGCAGGCCTGCTGTTCGCCTATCGCTGACTAGACTCTGGTAAACTGCGGCCTGGTCACATCTCACACTTTCGAGCCTTGCACGTTCTGACTGGGTTCAAATGATGACATTTTTGAAGTTTTGTCTCTTCCCCTTCCCCTCATTGCTAACCCGCCCCACCCACTGTGCCCGCGTCTGCACGCACTCTTCCCTGCTCCTGCCACTGTCTCTCATGACACCCGCGTTTCTCCCTCGAGTGGACCTGAGCAGCCTTTCCTGGCTCCTGAGTGGCCTGTCTGCCATCCCCACACCTCTGCCCCCTCTGGACTTTCTGGGTAGCATCTCCATCATGGTTGGTTTATTTTCTTTAGTGCGTGTTTCTGTGTCTGTTCTTTGTCCCGTCACGGCCGTGTGGCTGCTGTTTAGAGGTTTCGGGTCTAAGTACACATTAGTTAAATATCTTGTGGAGGGCTGGGGATGTAGCCAGCATGTGTGAGCCCCAGGGCTCAGTCCTCAGCACCACACGAGTCAGTAAATACACAAACGAGTACAGGAATGAGTTAAAGAAGTATGTATATTGTATGCAGGTCCCTGAGGTGAGCAGGGAGAGGGAGGAGGCTGGAGAGACACAGTGAAAGAGCCTCAGCCCAGACACACCCTGACCCCAAGGAGGAGAGCTCCCTGAGGTGTTAGGGTGGGCGCCCAGGTCCACTCTGGTTTACGTGAAGGGACTAGATGGAGAATGAGGATTCCCAGGTTCCATGAGGACGCAGCTGTGGGCCTCTGAGGAAAGGGAGCAGCATGGGGCCTAGTGGTGTTGAAGGTAAGAGACTAAAGAGAGTCTACTGGAAGGTGACATACAAGTCACCCATGACTTCAGGGATAAAGAAATGGCTCAGTGGGGTTGATGCTGAAAACAAATGGTGTCAGGCTAAATATATTATCAGCCCTGTCATTATTATGGCGGTGTCATTTAACCTGCTGTATAATCAGTAAGACACAGACACTCCTGAGAGCTTATCATTGCCTTGTAACCCCATGGGCTGGACGGATGCTTACCCCTCTGCCCTCTCGTGTCTCTACATCCCATTTGCTTTAATGGCTCCAGCTGGGCTGCCTTCCATCCGTAATCCCTCCAGGCCCACAGGATTCTCTCTCCACATAACCCATCTTTCCTCCTCTCCTTCCCAAGATCCTCTCTGTTCTCCAAGCCCTTGAGCCTTGGCTCTGCACACCTTCTTCCGGCCCTGCCGGTACAAGCTTTTATTGCTAACCAAGCAGAACTGTCTCAGGCAGGTTCTGACAACAAGGACAGGTGTGTCTGGGCAGCAAGGGGATCTTGAGAGCCAGTAATTAGCATCCAAACACAAGCAGACCAACCCTCCAGCAGTGAAAAGGGTTGCTGTTAGAAATCCTGAGGCTGGTTAGCTGATATTCTCTGCAAGAAGTTTATTAGGAGGGAGGGCGAGCAGGACATGGGGAGAGAGAGGGAAAAGGGAAGGGGCGCCCCAAGAGAGACAGAGAGAGAGAGAGGGAGAGAGAGAGAGAGAGAGAGAATAAGAGAGGAGAGTAAGAGAAGAGAGTGTAAGAGAGAGAGAGAGTGTGTAAGAGAGAGACCACGTGTTGGGGTTGGTCCTTTAAGGGGCAAGGTTAACCATGTCTTCCAGGTGTGGCCACCTGGCTGGTGACACATGATGACATCATAAGTTGCTGGGTAACCCAGGAGCAGGTTGTGTGCCAAAATACTAACAGTTGCCATGAAAAGTGAGGACCGGAACTCAGATCCTCAGCAGCCATGAGTGTGGGAGACAGGATCCCCAGAGCAGGCGAGGGGGTGGCTAGGTCAGTGAGAGACTTCCTCAGTGACGAAGGAGGGCAGGGTCAGCCTCCGGCTGTCATGCACACCTCCACACATGTGAACACAAGCACACCACACCCCACACGTGTGCACAGAAGTGGCTGGTGACTCGGCACTCACCGTTTTCTGCACAGTCAGGTAGAGTGGGCTGAGGGGCCGAGAAGCCAGGACGAGGTGATTGTATGGGGGTGAGGTGGAAGGAGACCACGTCCCTCAGCACAGGCTGGCGTGGAGCAGGCTGTCTGGTTGAGGATGTCCTTGAACTTCGGATCCTCTGCAGAGGGAGATTCCGTGGAGAGGAGACACATTTGCCTAGGAGAGAGAGAGAGGACAGTCTGTTACCCAAGGCTTGAAGAAAGAGGGCTGGGAATGAAGCCCTGAGCTCATGGTGGGGAGGGGGCTGCCCTGTCAGGACACAGTGTCCGGTGGAGTGTGTCTTCCAGTGTGTACCCGACCTGGTGCCCCTCCTGCAGGGCCTGACCTGGTGCCCCTCCTGCAGGGCCTGACCTGGTGCCCTGACCTGGTGCCCTGACCTGGTGCTCCCTCCTACAGGGCCTGACCTGGTGCCCTGACCTGGTGCTCCCTCCTGCAGGGCCTGACCTGGTGCCCCTCCTGCAGGGTCTGACCTGATTTCACCTTCCCAGCACATTTCTCCTCCCTCTGATTTTCTCTGCTTCTTGTCTGCTTTAAAGTTGGTACAGGGAGAATGGCCCAGCCTAGCCCTGAGGCTGCCAGAGCTCAGGCATTGGTAAGAATTGACAGTTCTGCATTTCCCCTCACGCCAGATAACTAGTGCTACTGTGTGTGTGTGTGTGTGTGTGTGTGTGTGTGTGTGTGTGTGTGCGTGTGTGCGTGCGTGTGTGCGCACACGACAGTAAATAGGCCCGGGTCAGGTCCACATGTCAGATATGAGCTGTGATCCCAGTGGCACCTGGAAAGCCTCAGATGTGAAGTTTTTTCTTGGTTGATGAGGCTCTTCCATGGCCTTGCCCTCACGGTCTTTCCTCACCTTCATTTCTTAGGAAGAAAGAAAACAGCACTCCAGGGAATGCTGGCCGGTGCCTCTGGCAGCATACACCGTGCTCATGAGGTGCCTCCGGGAAGGGGTAAGGAGCATTGCCTCCCTCTGTGCCCTGGCAGCTGCCCTCCAGGTGAGGAGCGTGGCCTGCAGCAGGGCTGGCTGCTTGTCAACAACTGGGGCCCACTGCTTAGGTGTCCCGTTTAAAGGGGGGGGGCACTCGGACAGTGCGGTGGGCCGCCCTCTGTAAGGTGCTGTAATTACCCCGCACGGCAGCCAGTAGGCAGGGTGTGTGCAGAGCGCCCTGTCCCATGAGCCTGCCCTCCCCGTGGGCCCACCCGCCTGCCCCGTGATTCCTGACACGCATGGCAGTCCCGTGACCCCTTGCCATGGAGCATCCATGTTGCCGTGCAGAGTGTTTCCGGTCCGCCTTAGTGTCACACAGCGGTGGAGGAGCCTTCCTGCTCAGGGCTCCATTGCTGTGCGGAGACGCCTGAGGCACTCCCATACAGGAAACCGTTTCACTGGGGTGGGCTCACAGCTCTCTCAGAGGTTTGGTTGTCATCATGGGCAGGCAAGGCAGGACAGGCGGACTCTTGGAAGAAGGAGCTGAGAGCTCTGTCTGGACCCACAGGCCACAGGGAGAGACGCCAGGTCTGGCTTGAGCAACTGAAACCCCAAACCCCACCCCAGTGACACGCTTCCTCAACAAGGCCACACCCCCTAATGGTGCCTCTCCCTGGTGACCGGCTCTAGGAGCCCCTGGGACCATTCCTGTCCACACCACACAGTGTGAAGTCCTGGGTCATGACGCATTTGAAGTGGCATGATGCGCCAGCCTTCGTCAGCGTGGGGAGGGTGGCTCCTCAGCTGCAGCCAGGACCCATGCTTGGCTCGTCACTCAGGCCTCAGGCCAGGACACTGGTGAGAAGCTGACAGGCCTGTACACACACTGTTCTTGCCTTTTGGGGAGACAGACTGAAACATGAGAGAATAAACGTGCCAAGGACATAAGGGCCAAAGCAGCAGGTGTGAAACACGAAGCCCCGGGCGTCTCTGCTGACAGGGAGCACAGCCTTGGGCTTCTGGTCCTTATTTTCAAAGCTGACGTTCCCGCCTCCCGGGAGACTAGCCTAAGCCGGGAGTATCGCTTCTCAGCTCCTCAGTGCTGGGTGGGAACGGTGGCCCCGGTGAAGGCGCTCAGTGTTTACTCACACAGCAGACAGGATATAGCGGTTTTAGTGATCAACAGATGCCATCAGAACCAGAACCGGTGGGAGAGAGGGAGGGTGAAAAGCAGTGAATTCACCCACTGGGCTGACTGGGAATTCTCTGCCACAGTTAGTGAAGGGTGCGGAGTCCTGGCCTGGGGGGGTGTGGTCCCTGTGGACAGAGATGAGGCGACACTCACTGTCTGTAGGGGCGAATCACACGTAGCCACTGGTCTGGTTGAGACTGTTGGTGCCTGTAGGAAGCAGGCTTTGCTTGCCTGGCACTGCGCATTGCTGGGTTGGGCTCCGTCTGTCCGTCTGAGAGGGAGTGGGCACTCTGCTTCTTATTGTTTCCTTTTGCTCCCCGTGCGCCAGTTTTGCAGTTGACACGACATAGAAAATAGTGTTTGATCACTAAATTATTACTAACAATTTTAAAGTAGAGATATATTTTTTGTTTTAGTAACACGCTTGCTTCCTATACGGAGTTAGATATGTTGTGTGTGCATATGTGTGAACACGTGTACTTGCTGACTCAGGTTTTCATAGGGGGGAAGGTTCAAGTTCTGTTATAGTCTGTGAAGATTCTCTGAGCTTGAGAAGGAATCCAGTGTCCACTGTTGCCATCTCTGCAGGAGTGGGTTAGGGTGTGAGTGCTCTCCCTAAGGCGCATGGGTGTGCTCACAGCTCACGCCCAGCGCGCGTGTGCACTTGAGTGTAGGTACCACTGTGGCCAGAAGAGGGCGTCATGTCATAGCCCTTGGAGCTAGAGAGCCAGGCAGGCGTGGGTACTTTGATTTGGGTCACACTTCCACTTCCTTGGGGTATCTGGACAGCGGAAGAACTTAAGATAAAGGCAGATGGGATGGGTGGAGGCAAAGGCCCTTGGCACTAAACAGGATTTCTGCATTTGATTCCTGCAAGTTGACCTCTGACCTCTGCACATGTATACCACTCCCTAATAAATAAGTCCAAGAAAAATAGGTCCTTATAGTTAATGTAGCTGCATTAACTGTTCTGTTCACCGTGAACATCCCCTCTTCTCGGTTCACGTGTGTGTGCTTTTTTGTTGTTTTAATTTAGGGAAGGTTTTATGTAGCCCTGGTTGGGCCTCAGACTTCCTGTATAGCCAAAGCTAGACAAAACTGGCCTTAAACCCCCCAACCGATGTCTCTGCTTTCTGAGTGCTGGTTTTGGAAGCCTGTGCCTGGATTCTGATATGGCCATTTGGGGCAATTTGTAGTTTCATATAAATTTTAGACTCCTTTCCTATTTCTTTTAATAAGGGTGTTAGAATTTTGATAGGGAAGCCATTGCATTTTTATTTCCCTTGGCAATTTAAGTCCTTCCGGGTGATGAGCATGGTATCTTCTGCTCATCCTTACCATCTCTACTTTCTTTCCTCATTACTTTACAGCTTTAAGTCTTTGCTCTTTCACTTCTTTGGTTAAATTTATTCCCAAGTTTTTTGTATTATGTATTTTTTTCTTGAGTTTTACTGTCAAGTTCTCTACTTGGAAAATACTGAACAAAAGTGAGAAAACATGAGGGAAACTACCACGTTTCGTCTGGTGACCAGTGAGTTTATTGGCTCTGACAGGAACATGGTTTCCCAAGGGGTGCTCTTCCCCTTTGGTCCCCACACCAGCATCTTTTAGTCTTTGGTAAATCTCCATCATCAAGTACCCTGTTCATTCTATACTGTTTTTTTTTTTTTTCTTCAAGTCAGACTTAGTGGTCCATGTTCTATGCCTTGAAGGACAGCTAGGTCTTTCCCTGATAATCGTAGAGTTGACCTGTCTTTGTGCAGTCATGCAGGAGCCTATTGCAAGGCCTTCTCTGTTTGCCACCGTAAAGGTCTGGGGCCTGGGAGAAGGGAGCCTGAAAACAAGGCAGACTTAAGTCTCATGCTATAGTCATTTTATTCAGAGCCTCAGACACTGTGTGCTCTGAGGATTAAGAGGAATCACACTAGCAAAGTGTGTCACAAGAACAAGCTGCACATGGCAAAAACTCGTTTTCCCACAGAAAGCATGAAACAAATACAATAGCCAGTTGTTAAGATGATCACAGTCAACTTATGCTGTCCACGGCATCTGGGAGGCCACAGGACCGCATCCCTGCTGCTGTGTTTGCTTGTTGCTTTTCAAGGAAGGCTTTCTCCTTGTAGACTCTACTGGCCTGGAACTCACTTTGTAGATCAGACTGGCCACAAACTCAGAGATCCACCTGCCTCTGCCTCTCAAGTTCTGAGACTGAAGATATGAGCCACTGCGCCAGCCTTTGGAAGCACATTCGAAGAACAAATGCATGGTTTTGAGGAAGCTGAGCTCATAAGACTCTTGTTTTGTTTTCTTGGAGTTTTCTCCCAAGCACTAAGACTTCTCACTCCCTCCATCTTTGACAGCGTTCTGACATCTATATAGTACTCCATCTAGATAAAACAAGTGTGTTTCCTGTTGGACAGGCACTGTGGGCCTGAGGCCTCCTCCGAGACACAGCACAGGCATCTGTCACTGCTCTTGGCCTCACTCCCCCAGGCACATTCCACAACTGAGCTGTCACAGGAGCCATGTGGCCAGAGCGGCATCCTCTGTCATCTTTGAGTGAGGGCTACCCAGTTTCTGGAAACTTTCCCTCTTTCTTATTAGCAAGGTCCCTTTTAAAGGAAGATTTGCTTTTAACGTGGAAAAGTTTTACTGATCTCTTTATATCTGTCTTTTGTATATCAACAAGAGTCACTAAGACAAAAATCTCTAACCAGATCTGGTTATGGTTTTTTTGTCATGATTTTCGTGGGGTTGGAGATGGGGTCAAGTCCCCACAGGCGTCTGCACGGTCACGGCATACGCAGCGTGCCTTGTGCAGCCTCTGAGGGTTAGCTGGGGAAGCGTTCTTCCAGAAAGCCTTCCCACAGCGATTACACTTACAGGGTTTGGATGCCTTCTTGTCTGTAAGAATAAGGAAAAGCTCTCTCTCTTCCTCTCTCTTTAGTTTTTTTGAGACACAGTTTCTCTGTGTAGCCTTGGCTGTCCTGAACTCACTCTGTAGACCAGGCTGGCCTTGAACTCACAGGGATCTGCCCTGCCTCTGCCTCCTGAGGGCTGGGGCTACAGGCATGCACCACTGTGCCTGGCTTTGAAAGAACTCTCTTAACTGCTGTCATCACCCTGGTATGCCTTCTTCTCTTCTGTGTGTGATTTGCTGAGAGCTGTAAGTTCACCTGTGAGGCTCTCACCATTGTAACATTGTAACCTTCTGAAAGGCAACAAGGGGACAGCTCTGACCGAAGGACTACTCAATTCATTTAATTCATAATTGTCTAAAAAAAAAAAAAAACTTTGTTGGTTGCCTGGATAGCCGAGCCATTTGGTTATGGAATTTTCCATATTTATTACATTAGCTGACATTCATTTCAAAGTGGTTTCATGCATAGTGAGGGCTGAGCATTGCTTGAATGTGCTGCCACACCAGCTTTTGAAGCTGCCTTGAGTGTGACCCCTCAGACATGCAATAAGGGGAGAGCGTGCCGAAGGGCTTCCCACGTTTGGTGTATTGATGTGGTTTTAGTCAAACGAAGCTCTGTTCTTGCTGTGTTGCTCACCTTTGGCGCTGTGACAAGATACCTAGCTAGTGCAGCCTGAGGGAGGAAGAGTTTGTTTTGGCTCATGGTTTGAGGGTACACAGTCCCCCATAGCAGGTGGCAGGCAGTTCCTCGTGGGGGAACTGTGGCTGGGACTCCCCAGTGGTCCAGGAAGCAGAGAAAGGTGAGTGCTGACCTTTTCTTTTCCAGGTTTTCTTTTTTACCTTTTCCCCCCTAAGATCATGGCAGTGGGGTTCTGTCCTTGAGTTAGTTGTCTCAGGAGCTGTCCGCACAGACTTGTTTGAGGCTATGTTTCCTAGCTCACTCTGAACTCTCTTAAGTTGAGAGTGAAAGTCAACGGTCATATTTACTTAGGGGTGAATTGCCCTAAAGCCCTTTCACACCCATTGTCTTTAAGGCTTTTCCTCCGGTGGGTGTGCTTTCCCGCGGTCTCTCTGCTCAGTGCGTCTCAGGACTTACTTCCAGCGTGCGCTCCCTGTGGTCCTGCAGGGTGGCGCTCCCCCAGCTTGCCGCTGGCCTGTCCGCTCCTGTGCGACTTGTCATGTGACTCCCACCTGAGAACGTCCACTTCTGTTACGTCTGTTATGTCTGGAGGGTTTTACACCACTGTTGAGTCTCTCCATGCTTCAGGTCAGGGGTGTACTTCTTGCAAACATCTGTGCTCTCACTCTCACAGGCTTTCTCTGCCGTATCAGCTTTCTTAGCTGCTTGCCGCTCTCAGAGCAATCCGTCACTCACAAAGACTTTCCGCACTGTTGTGTTAGGCGGTTCTCAGCAGTGTGGCTTTGTGGTGCTCCCTCAGGGATGACTAGAAGAACACAGTCCCGGTCTCTGTAGCCACATTAGTTTTTATTTTTTAAATTATTCATTTATACATGTGAGTACTCAATTTACAAGTATGCCTGCATGACAGAAGAGGGCATCAGATCCCATTGTAAATGGTTGTGGGCCACCATGTGGGTGCTGGGAATTGAACTCAGGAACTCTGGAAGAGCAGCCAGCGCTCTTATCTGCTGAACCGTTTCTCCAGTCCCTTGTTTTTGTTTTTTATTTTAAAATGACTTTTAAGTGTTTGTGTGCATGTGTGTGTAGAGGCCAGAAGACAACCTTATCTGTCTTCCCTGCATCACCCATTTTAATTAATTAATTAATTTGGGCCTGAAACGTGCTTCATAGGTGGGATGGCTGCAGAGCTGGCCTCAGGGTCCCACCTATTTCCAGCCCCCGTGCAGTGGGATTTCAAGCCCCACTACCTACCTGGCTCTTTTTGTACAGGTTCTGAGAACCAAACTTGGGCCTCCTTGCTTGTAAGACAGCGTGTCACCAGGTCATCTCCCAGGCTCGATTTTTCCTACGGAGAGCTGTGCTCGCCTGTCTGGCAGGCATATTTAACGAGATGTCGGAGCCAATGAGCGCTCAGTCACCGAGCGCTGGTTTGTGTGTCCACCTGCTGAGCCCTCTTGCCTGCCCTCCAGCCCTCCCTGAGAGCAGTGCGATGCCTCGATGTTTGTTTTGGTCTGTGGGGGCCCTTGTTGGCGTGTCGGTCTTGGGACTCTGATCCCATGCTTGAGCAGTTCTGTGTTCCAGCTGGTGTTCGCCCAGATCACCTCCAGCCAGGGCTGTGCTAGGGCTGCGTCCTTAACTCTCTATAGTGTCAGTTATGAATGGTTTGACACTGTGCTATGCTAGTTATTTTCTGGCTCCTCTTCTGTTTTGATTTTGCTTAAACAGGTGAAGTTGTGCTTCCTGTTTGGTTTGTGGATGGGGTTGTGTTCTCCCTGCTACATGGCGAAGAGGCCTGGCTCTTTGCAGGGGCTTTATGACATTCAGGACATTATCGCCGGGGCTAGGAGAAGCCACAGCGCGTGCTTCTCAAGCAGAAGACCCTTTGTTCGGGGAGGCAGTGCTTCCTGACTCCTGCTGTTTTCTGTTCATTCTCCAGGAGGAGCGAGTTGTCAATCACATGGCTGCGAAGATTGTTGAGAATGTCTGCACGACGTTTTCTGCCCAGGCGCAGGGCTTCATCACTGGGGAGATTGGGCCTGTCCTGTGGCACCTCTTCAGACACTCCACCGTGGACTCCCTGCGTATCACAGCAATATCCGTAAGTCAGGCGGGCCGACTCAAGCACGTGTTTAAAGAAGTGCCGCGGTGAGAGTGCACTTAATGGGAAAGGTGCGTGCGTTGGTGAGAGACTGGCTCAAGGGATGCTCTTGAGCAGAACTCTTTAGATGGACCAGGAAGAGTGTGGGAATCGTAGGATGTGGCCTTCATCACTGGTTAAAGCTGTCTGGAGCTGGGTGTGAAGGTCCATGGCAGCCGCCGGTGGTCCAGGGACATGCAGTCACGTGACCACAGCATACTTGTGGAGGTCAGAGGACAACCTGGTGGTTCAGTTCTCTCCTTCCACCGAATGCCTCTCAGACATCTAACTGGGTCAGCAGGCGTGGCAGCTGCTGCCTTACAGCCTGTGGCGCCATCTTGACATCCCCTTTTCTCCTGCCTGCACTGAGGGTCGAGCCCAGGGCCTCACATGCCAGCAAGTGTTCCATGACTGAGCAGTGTCACAGCCCCTTTTCACCTGGTTGTCTGTCCTTCCTTCTCTTCTTCCTTCTTTCCTTCCTTCCTTTTTTCTTTCCCTTCTTTCCTTCTCTCCTTCCTTCCTTCCTTCCTTTCTTCCTTTTCTCCTCCCTCCTCCCTTTCTCCATCTCTCTTTTCTTCCTCTTCCCCTCCCTCCCTCCCTCCCTCCACCCCTCTCTCTCTCCCTCTGTGTGTGTGTGTCCAGCTGTATCTCCATTACTCT
>REGO01000009.1:1533402-1556454 GCA_010120015.1 Rhombomys opimus
TCCTTCCCTCCTTCCCTCCCTCCTTCCCTCCGTCCTTCCTTCTTTGTTAAACTAGATCTTAGTGAGTTGTCCAGGCTAGTCCTGAACTCTCACCGTTGCCCACATAGACCTTGAGTATCTGACTCTCCTGCCTCAGCTTCCCAATAGCTGAGCTCCCAGGCCTGAACCTTTGGGCTGAGACTGTTTTCTTGTTAGTCCAGACATTCAGATTCTGTGCTAAATGCTTGCATCCTATGATCGTGAGACAAATCCACTTTAATGTTCAGGCCCCTGAGGCTCTTCGGTTGGTGCTGACAGGCGGTCTGCTGTTTCTCATGAATGGTACCACGATTGGGTGTAAAGGATAATGGCGGGTGATGACGTTGTTAGTCTGTTGAACAAACATGAAGCTCCCTCTTGTCATTACTCAAACGTCTTCTCTGGATTGTGGGGTGCTCACGCTGTCTCTCAGCTCCCTGTCATACCACCCTGGGGTTCAGTTTTACACCTCATCTTCTGGCCTTTCATCTTGTGTCTTCACCCTCAGTCCTCACAGCTGCCAAGAGGAAAGGAAGGCACTGCCGGGAGCTGCCCCTGGCTCCCTCCTGCTCTCAGACAGGTCCCTCCTTCATCCTTCCCCTGGCCCAGTGAGAGTGCCGAGCACCTTCTGCTAGAGACAGCCCCTTCTCTCTCTGAGTCTCCGGCTCCTGCTTGGGAACCTCACTCAAGTGTCTGATTTTGTACTTCATTAAATACTGACTTTTTCTTTTACTCAAAAAGCAAATGCTGGAGTGCTGGGAAGTCCCGTCAGCATATCTGCTCTTCACGAAGACACTTGTGTCGGGAGCTGTTGGCATATGCCCCTTTCTAGCTGGTATTTCCTGGCCAGCCTAACTGGTGGCTTTCCCACCCACTGCCCAAGCTGACTGGAAGTGCTGTCGCCATCCAAGCTTGAGAAGCAGTGTCCCAGGTGCTGAGGCTCACAGACAAGGGTGCAGAGCAGAGGTTGGAGCATGTCTTTCTGCTGTGGAGCCTCAGCATCCTGGCTGTGGGGAGTGGAGCTGCGGAATGGTGCAGACAGAGAAGAGCGCTCCTTGGGGTAACGCAATTGTTGGGAATGTTCAGATTCTCAGCAACTTTATTTACTTACTGGCTGTGGAAATGACAAAACATTACTTAGGCACATTTTCCTGAAAGTGTTTGTTTCCATATGTGCACTCTGTCTAAGGTAGATATTAGCATGCAACTCTGAAAACCAGGCACATGTCACTCATTTCACACATCTGTGTGACAGTGTGTTGCTAGGCCCCTGACAGCGGCAGGATGCTTGCTTCTCTCTTCCTAACTGTGTTGTGTCACACTGGGCTCCTGTCAAGGTTGGAAAAGAATTCTCAGAGGTTAAGAGCGATGACTGCTCTTCCAAAGGTCCTGAGTTCAATTCCCAGCAACCATGTGGTGGCTTACATCCATCTATAATGAGATCTGGCCCCCTCTTTGGCATGTAGGCGTACATGCAGACAGAACACAGCATACATAATAAATAAATCTTAAGACAATAAAGATTGGAAGCAGGGTGCGGACCCTTCACTCCACACGCACTCATGTTTCTTTCACTCCACACCAGCTGGTGCTCATTTTCTCTTTACTTCTCACCAGTCTGTATTCATTTTCCTTCCACCTCACAGCATCGCAGCCCGCTCTCCTTCCACCTCACACCATCGGAGCCCGCTCTCCTTCCACCTCACACCATCGCAGCCCGCTCTCCTTCCACCTCACACCATCAGACCTGCTCTCCTTCCACCTCACACCATCGGACCTGCTCTCCTTCCACCTCACACCATCGGACCCGCTCTCCTTGTTTACCAACAGGAGCAGCTTCAAATGAAGCTCAGCCTCAGAAAAGAATTACTTTATTTTGCTGAGATTTCCAACTTGGGAGTGCTTTCACTGTTTGAAACATCTTTCTCCCCAACCCTTCCTCTCTCTCCCTCTGCCCTCTTGTTTCTGATAACTCACCTGCCTTTTCCTTGATCTCATTATTCCTCAGTCATCTGTGGTGTGGGGGTGCCGGGTACGCGCAGGCTGCGATGGGTCTGTCCCCTGTCCCCGCAGGCCCTATGCAGGATCACGCGCCAGTCTCCTGCCATCTTTCAGAACGTCATCGAGAAGGTGGGGCTCAATGCTGTCATCAGCGCCCTGGCCTCCTCCATCTGCAAAGTGCAGCAGTACATGCTGACGCTGTTTACGGCCATGCTGTCCTGCGGGATTCATCTTCAGCGGCTGATCCAAGAGAAGGTAGGACGCTGCTGGACTGCGGGAGCCAGCTTCCTCCACGGCGCATGCTGCCTGACCTGTCACCCTCGACTTCCATCCAGCGAGGCCTTTTGACCTTCCCTGTCTGTCCCACAGTGTTCTCTCGAAGATGCCAGAACTGCTTTCTGTGACATGTGGCTCCTGCCGCCTTCTTTAACGAGACTTCCTCCTGCTGCTCTTCCTTACGCTGTGTCCTTGCACCCAGCTCTTTGGATTCCTGGGGGGCGGGGCCCCCTTTTTACTTCCTGTGATCCGTGTCCATCCCCTCCTTGTCAAATACTCCCTGACTCATGTCACCTTCCCGTTTCTGACTTCGCCTCCTTCTGGCCTCTTGATGTTCTCCATCTGGTTCCTAGTAGTTTCCAGTTTGCACCGTGGCTGTGGGTCTCAGTACCAGCCCTTCTGAGGTGTGAGTTCTTGGCCCTGCGGAAGAGTGGTGTGCACTGCCCCCTCCCCCCGCATTACTGTGGCAACATTGGGAATATAGACTCGGGCTTACTGCTCCCTGGCTGGGAGGAGCCCACGAGTGAACGCTGTGTCTGCTGAGTGATTTGGACCTAACGGTTTCAGATGCCCTGGACTGTGACATTAAGACAGCTCTGAATGCAGAGCACAGCGCTCGGTCTTCACTCCAGTGTGGTGTTTTGGCGAGCAGCCTGTGTGTCTAGATTTGCTCTTCGGCTCCCCGGGCTTTAAATGCTGCCATCGTGTACAGCCGAGGTCACCCTGTGAAGCTTGGTTTTCATGTGGGACTCCAACATTGGGGGCAGGGCTGTCTCTGACTCTTTTGCCTGCTTATGGGACGGCTTTCCCTCTACTGGGCTGCCCTGTCCAGCCTGAATCTGAGGGGAGGGCTGAGTCTTACTGCAACTTGACGCTGCTCTGTCAGGAGATAGTGTTGGGGTGCACTGTCATGGTCAGTGAGGTCCTAGGTCAAAGGGTCCCTGCAGCCCCTTTGCTAATGGAGCCGGGGAAGGGCTTCTCACAGTGTATGGCTGAAACAGAATAGCAGCTGTATCGCAGTTTTCTGAATTGCAGGCTTGCTCTCGTTCCTCCGGCTTTGTGTAGCTGTGCTTGGTTGTTTTCTTGTGCATGAGTGCATTTATTATATGCACACTTGTGCTTGGCGTGCTCACGTGTGCATGCACCGGTGGGATGTTTTATAGCAAGTACCTGGCTATAAGCTAAAGACAGGCTGCCTGTGACTCAGGAGCTACACAACTCACTAGTCTCAGTAAGTCCCTGAAACAGGCCAGACTTAAAGGCTCCTCTCTTCCCAAGGTTATATAAGTGGTAGGGATGGCTGAGGAGAGGAGACCCTCCAGCCTGCTGAGCTGCCTGCGTATCATGCAAAGATGGCAGCTCTTCTAAGTTCACACTAAGGCTGGGTGGGCTTTGGTGATGCAGGTACCTTTGGATTACCCGTGCTCCTGTGCAACTCTTCACTCATGGTCCTGTAAGTAACCTTAGTAAGCTCGTTGCCTCTCCAAGTGTGGCTCTGACAGAGTCACATCTGTGGTCACACCTGTGGTCTGCCCTCACTGCCCTGTTGGGAGAAGGCGGGTCGCCTTTATTGGTTTTCACCTTATTAATTTACAGAGCGTAGTGTTTTCAGGCTTGGTCAGCTGACTGGCCAGCATGTTCCCGGAATCCTGCTGCCTTTGCCTACGCCTCGCACTGTGTTTCCAGGTCAACTGCCAGGCCTGGCTTCTACCTGGGTGCTGGGTTCTGATCTTCATGCTGGCTCAGCAGTTGCTTTCTACAGAGCTGCCTTCCTGCCTCCTTAGTAATTTTCCTGTGATAAACTTTTAAGTGGAATTGCCAGGTTACCCTCATATTTAAAAGGCCCCTTTTCTGAGTAGTTTATCTTGGCACTGTGGTTATTATGTTAGAAGCAGTGCCAGTGAAAGGCCCAATGGTGCCACTGTGCTGTGCCCCAGAGCTGTCCAAAGTTCATGGTCAAAGCCCCCTTCTTTCTTTCAGTCTGCTTTCCTGTCTTCCCGTCAGCCCAGACAGTGGTCCTGTGGTGAATTCTGCTTTTCTTCTCTTCGCCCTCTCATCTGTGGCTTCCAGGAGCCATGGAAGTTAGTTTCAGAATATTGGCAGTGCGGCTGTGGTGCAGAGTCTACGTTGTCTTTTGACTTTAGCACACAGGCAGACGGGGGCTGCTCTTGGAACTTAGAACCTCTGAGCCTGAGAGGAGAAGGTCCGAGCAGCTGTGTGGCTGAGTAGGTGGAGGCCAGCCCCAGCCTCATAGAACCTTGCATGCTAGGTAGCTGTTACAGAGACATACCGGGACTGCAGAAACAAAGCCACCCTCTAAAAGACTCCCAGGAACTGACTGTGCTGAGGAACTGACAGTTGCTGCTCAGAGCAGCCATGGTAATGAAGGCATGTGTGTCCAAAAGCTTCAGACGTGAATTTGGTTGACTCATTTAGGCTTCACGTGCACCTGTCATCTACAGTCAGACATACATAGCTGATTTCATTTGACTCAAGTGCATTCCTTTCCTGTGTCATGAGGTAAAACCCTGACACCATGGCATGGTTGAGTCACTTCCTGATTCATCCTGTCACAAAGCAGTAAGAACTTTAGTCTTTTTTACGTGTGGTATGTGTGTGTGTGTGTGTGCGTGTGTGCGTGCGTGTGCGTGTGCTCGAGCCTATAATCATATCTAAAGATGGGATTGCATACATCAGCATGCATGTGGGAGACATGGTACAGCTTTCAGGAGCCACGTCTCTCTTCCACCGTGTGGGCCTGGGTGCGAGCTCAGATCATCAGCGTTAGCTGTGCACCCTTACCGTGTCGCCAGCCCTGTCAGTCCTGCAGGTTCACAGTTGCCTCGTTGTCTTGTACGTGCCTTTTTGATAGGACATTTGAACTTGGATCTAACCACATCCTCTGCTTCAGGCTGATTGGCCTGTTCCCTCTCCCCACATGGTGGTCCCCTGACATCTTTTTCCATCTTTAAATGGAGTTTTGAGCAAAGAATTCAGAGTTCTGTGGACTTTGCTTGGATTTGGCTGATTGAGTCTGGCAAACGCTATAAAAATATGGCATCTTTTAACATGATGTGTGTGTTTCTTGTACTCACAGGGCTGACTAGAGCCCGCTTTGGATTCCTGAGGGAGGGTAACTGCTCCAGGGGAACGGATTCCTCCCAGAAGAAGAGGCAGTCGCTCCCCTGCCTCTGTTCTGATGTGTGGAGCAGCCGAGGCCTGGGCACCTAGAGCAAGATCTATGTGGGTTACTGAGGCTTCGGCCCAGCTTTCGGTGAAGGTTGCCTGTTCTGGGCTCCTCCGGTACCCGAGCCTTGTCGTTTATCTTTATCACTTAGGGTTCCTGTGCTGGAAAGACATCAGAGGAGTGATCTGGTGCGCTTTGCTGGAGCAAAGGCAGGGTAAACGCTTTGTTCGTTTGTTTACTGTTTGTAGAATAATGAGTTGGTTGCTTCGCAGTCTCCAAAGACTGCCGCTTTGAGTATTCTCACGCACGCACATTTTATGACTTGGCTCTGTCAGTCAGCGCAGCACAGAGCAGCCTTCCTAAAGGCTGCAAGTTGCCTCCTGGGTCTTTTCGTCTAGACTCCTGTGGTCTTTGTGTTTTGCTGTGTGATATGACAATGTTTCCGGCTTGGATGTCTTGTCTCTGGATCTAGAGCCGCCTGTCTCTCCAAGGAGTCTGGCAGAGGCTCTCCTTGGGCTCAGGCTGGTTATTGTTTCCAGTCTTTGATTGCTGGAGCCAGCCAACCCTTAGTTAAGATACGTTATCATCTGTGGTGGTCTTTCTACCTATGGCTTTGCAGTAGTTTTTTTCTTTTTAATTTAAGCTGGAAATCTTGGCTCTTAATGCGATACAGTTTTCCTGTTTCATAATGTTTGGTCAGGATGGTAACACTAACATTTGACTTCAAGTACAGTTCTTATTTTTTTAATGAGTGTTTTTGTGCTTGGGTCATTCCCATGTAGGGAAGCACAGTCAGGCAAATCAAAGTGTTTCACACCCTCTTATGCTCAGCTCTGTGATACGGCTTGTTCTATGTGCACTTACGTACCTACTTGAGTTTTTTTAAAAAAAAGTTGGAGTGTACTAAAAATAATTGATTTTTTTTTTTTTTTTTGAGGCAGGGTTTCTAGTATGCCAGGCTGGTATGGAACTGTGTATCTCAAAATGGCCTTGAACTCAAGACACTGCTGCTCCCAAATGCTGGGATTGTATCTGTGCACAGTCACGTCAGGTTTATGTGGTGCTTTATGGCCGCCACCTGCCTGTCTGTCCGTTCGTCTGCCTGCCTGCCCACCCGCCTGCCTGTCTTCTATGTGTTCTCTCTCTTCATCTGTGACTCCACTTCTCTCCCTGCCCTTTACATCTGTGAGGAGGCTGTGACTTACTGTCCCCCCTTCTGACTGGGACCAGATTCAGGCACCAAGTCCTGGGGAAGCCAGCAGCACTGAGCTGCCCTCTGTCACCAGCCAGGACGACTTAGGGAAATCAGCCCCTGCTTGGCAAGTTCCTCTGGGCTGAAAGAATAGTGATCCCTGTGGGGCACAGCAATGTGCACTGTGGGCCCCTGAGTTGGAAAGTCCCCATGACTGTGTCCCCATGACTGCGTCCACGCCTTGGTACCCGTGTCCCTACACCCACTGTGCTGTGTCCCCAGGACTCTGGTGATGCGCAGGATTGACTAATGCTGGTGTCCCCCAAGCCCTGGACCTGAACTAACCAGTAGAAAAGCGACTGTGCTTGCATTTTGGATCTGTGCTGACAGGAAGGCTTAGGTGGAGGCTTCTCCCCTTCCAGGCGAACAGTGACACAGGCAACCTCGTCGGCGTCATTCGTATGGTTCTTGGTGAGTCTAGGTGAGGAAGCATTCAAAGCCTGCCTTTACTAAAAGTTCACCAACTTTACAGTAAATGGACTAGTTCATATGAATCAAGTTTTCCAGCCATTTATTTTATTTTACTTTGTTTTTGGTCTGTTTTGTTTTGTTTTTGTTTTTTTCTTTCTGAGGCAGGCTTTCTCTGTGTCGCCCTGGATGTCCTGGAACTTACTCTGTAGACCAGGCTGGCCTCAAACTCAGAGTGATCCACCTGCCTCTGCCTCCCCAAGTGCTGGGATCAAAGGTGTGCACCACCACACCTGGATAATTTCTGTTTTTTAGAAATGTATTTGAAGATGGAAATTCTCTAATGTTCCATTCCTCCTTAAGGTTTATCTGAAGTCCGGTTGTTTACTGGATTTTAGGGACTCGGTGACTTTGAACATCCATGCTTATTGGTGGGATACTGTGACGGGCTAGCGGTGCAGTGGTCTGCCGGTAGTGGCAGACAGTGGTCCAGCCTACGGGGTGGGGAGAGTCCACTGTGGGGCAGCTGCCTCAGTGCCCACTGCCCTCCCTTCCCTTTGAGGATTTATTTAATGTGCATGGGTGTTTTGTCTGCATGTCTGTGATCATGCATGTATCTGGTGCACACAGGGGCCAAAAGACATCAGATCCCCTGGAACTGGAATTACAGATGGTTGTGAGCTCTCAAGTGGGTGCTGGGACTTGAACCCGTGTTCTCCGGAAGAGCAGCCAGTGCTCTAAACCACTGAGCCATGTCTCCAGCCCATGAGGTGTTGTTCTTGAGAAGTCAGTTGACTGCTGGTATAGAAGTTGCTAATGAGGATTTATGAAGTGGAAATGAGTCCCCAGTGCCTATGAGGTGACAGGGTGGAGCTTGCCATGACTTTCTGTCTGTGTTCTCCAGGAACACGTGTCAGTGCTGGCTGAGGTCTCCCATGATGTGATGTCAGCCTGTGTTCTTGCCTCTGTCAGCATGAGCTCTGGAGTTCAGGCTGGCTGGCCAGCGAGTCTCAGGCGTCCACCTCTGCTGCCATTACCGATAGAGCCATCTCCTGTCACCTCCCTGCCCTCTTCTGAGACGCCTGGCATGAGGCGAGAGCTGCACAGCGGGGCTGGGGAGCTGCACAGCGGGGATGGGGTGCTGCTGTGGGCACGTGTCGTCTAACAGGCCCCACCTTTAGGGTCTGACATTGTTGCCTGGCTTTGTTTGTGTCGGTGTTACTGCGGCATGTACGTGTGCTTGGGATTCATCCATTCTTCTCTGAGAGGACAGATTCCCTCAGGTCAGCAGCTAAAGAAAACTGCAGGGTTTTGAGGCGTGGCCATCTCCTGTCAGCTGTAGACAGGCCACACCATCCATCAGCTGCTTTAGGCGGATCAGGAGCACCTTCATCTTTGCTGGTCCTTTTCATGAAGTGGGTTAGTGTGTTTCCTGACTGTTAGTGTTGACAACCTCAGTGTCGTTGTCAGCTTCAGTTGTCATCTTGACATAAGCCTGGAGACCTCAGGGAAGAGGGGCCTTGACCAGGAATTTTCTCCATCAGACAGGCCTGCACACATGTCTGTGGGTGTCCCAGCCCGCTCTGGGCGGTGCTGTTCTCTGGTCAGGGGGGCCTAGCCGTACAGGGAAAGCAGCTGATCTTGGCATAGAGAGCAAGCCAGCGAACCATGCCCCTCCATGGCCTCTGCTTCAGTTCCTGTCTCCGGGTTCCATGCTTGAGTTTCTGCTCTGGCGTCCCTCAGTAACGGAGTCTGACGTATCAGCCAAATAACCCCTTTCTCCCCAAGTGGCTTTTGGTCATCGTGTTTACCACCATGGCGGAGAGCAGGCTGGACGCATCGTGCTGTGCAGACAGGATTCCCTGTAGGAGCCGACTGACCCCGTACTGTCTAGGGTTCAGGGTTATAGGTCTTAGTTTTTTCACTGACTTCTACATCAGGAGAATTTGGCTTTACCCATAAAGTGAAGCGTGGCGTGGGTGTGATTTTTTTTCATGGTTTCATTTCCATGAATTGAGTACTTTTCTGCAGTTGTGTGTCCCGCCTCCATTCGATGGGACTTTCCTTGAGAGCTCATCATGTTGGGGTCTGTTGTCATCCTGGTGTGTCCCCTGTTTTGTCAGGGCTCCCTTTCTCCCTGAGGGGACCTATCCTTCGGTCTCTGACAAGTCCCAGTGGCAGCCGGCCCTCACAGCCTGCACCTTGCAGTCATGCAGGGCTGTTAGTTATTTTTTTGCCTTTCCTGGGCTCAGTGTCCCCATCTTGCCTTCTTTCCACCCAGTGACCAAGTGGGTACAGAGAGGAGGAGCAGGGGATGGTGGAATGGCTTGGCAGACGGCAGCACTTCCTGCCAAGTGTCGCGGCCTGAGTTTGATCCCTGACCCGCGTGGGAGAAGGAGAGAGCTGTCCTCTGATCTTCGCTTCTCTCTCTCTGTTAGTGTGTTGTTAAAACAAATGCAAACATTTTGAAAAGAACAGCAGCCTTCTGACAGGATGGAGAGCTGGTGGTCAGGCTTTCTGCTGTGTGGAGGGCCGCAGCTCCAGTGCCCTGTGGTAATGGCTGTGGGGATGTTAGAGGAGGTGAGCACCCACGCACCCAGTGTGGCTGCAGCTTCCACAGCAGGTGGAGAAGGAAGCCTGGAGGAGGCTTGTGATAGGAACTCAGGAGGACAGAGAGCGTGAGCTCAGGAGGACAGAGAGTGTGGACTCAGGAGGACAGAGAGTGTGAGCTCAGGAGGACAGAGAGTGTGAGCTCAGGAGGACAGAGAGCGTGAGCTCAGGAGGACAGAGAGCATGGACTCAGGAGGACACAGAGCGTGAGCTCAGGACAGATTGTGAGCTCAGGACAGAGCGTGAGCTCAGGAGGACAGAGAGTGTGAACTCAGGAGGAGACAGAGCGTGAGCTCAGGAGAACAGAGAGTGTGAACTCAGGAGGAGACAGAGCGTGAGCTCAGGAGGACAGAGCGTGAGCTCAGGAGGACACAGAGCATGAGCTCAGGAGGACAGAGAGTGTGAACTCAGGAGGAGACAGAGCGTGAGCTCAGGAGGACAGAGAGTGTGAACTCAGGAGGAGACAGAGCATGAGCTCAGGAGGACAGAGAGTGTGAACTCAGGAGGAGACAGAGCGTGAGCTCAGGGGGACAGAGTGTGAGCTCAGGAGGACACAGAGCGTGAGCTCAGGAGGATACAGAGCGTGAGCTCAGGTCAGAGCGTGAGCTCAGGAGGATACAGAGCGTGAGCTCAGGAGGATACAGAGCGTGAGCTCAGGAGGACAGAGTGTGAGCTCAGGAGGACACAGAGCGTGAGCTCAGGAGGATACAGAGTGTGAGCTCAGGAGGACAGAGAGTGTGAACTCAGGAGGACACAGAGCGTGAGCTCAGGAGGACAGAGTGTGAGCTCAGGAGGACACAGCGTGAGCTCAGGAGGATACAGAGCGTGAGCTCAGGACAGAATGTGAGCTCAGGAGGACAGAGCATGAGCTCAGGACAGAGAGTGTGAGCTCAGGACAGAGCACGAGCTCAGGAGGACAGAGAGTGTGAGCTCAGGAGGACACAGAGCGCGAGCTCAGGAGGACAGAGAGTGTGCAGTGGGACATGTGGGGAAGGAGAGGAGTCAGGGCTGTTCTGTGTTCCGCTGTCACAGTGATGACTGTTAGAGTGGGTGAGCATGTGAGGGGTGCTCCATGTAGGTGGCTGCTTGTGACCTGAGCCTGTCCTGTGGTGGCAACCACTTAGGAGCTCCTGTGTGTCTGTCGCTAACCACGCCTGTCAGTTCTCTGACCTTCCCAAAATGTGAGCTCCATTCCTCTTTAATTCTGTTTACATGACTGAATATTCCTTAAGAATAACCCAGAACTTCAAGAGGAGAAACACGCGTGGATGTAGTGTCCAAACTGCAGGCTGAGTCTGCTGGTCACCCTAATAACGTTCCCACAGAAAACAAACTTCTGGCTCACTCTTGCTGCTCCCGTACTGTGCAGCCATTGTTCCAGCACACAACAGCGGGAACTTGACTGTTTGGAGTGTGCGTGTGTGTGTGTGTGTGTGTGTGTGTGTGTGTGTGTGTGTGTATGTGTGAGAGAGAAAGAGAAAGAGTTCCCTATTTGCATATGAACCTGACAAGGTTTCATTCTGTCTGATAAGTGTCACTCAACGGTGGCTGTTGCTCACTGTTGTTAGGCCTTTAAGTAAGGAATGTTAGGCGAGTGGAGGGTTTTTATTTGTGTCTATCACCACGTGTGATTAATGAATTCCAGAGTTATGTCAGCTCAATGTCTATGTGGACTTGTTTGCCCTTGCTGAGACTCAAATATGCATGCTCCTTTGGCCTCCAGGTGGCGTATCCACTTTCTGCCTCACTTCTTGTTGTGTGCTTGAGGTACTTCCTGCTCTGTACTTGAGGTATTTCCTGCTGTGTACTTGAGGCTTTGTCAGATGGGTTGGATTTGAACTCAGCTCAGAGTTTGTGCAAATCATTCACCATTTGAAGATTTAGCTTTTTTCTTTAAAATTGTAATTAAAATGTAATTATTTCACTTCTCTTTTCTCTTTCCTCCCTCTAGTTCCTTTCATGTCCATGCCCTCCACCCTTCTCATAGCCATCATACAAGAGAGAGTTTTAGGAAGTAGGATTCCATCTGCCCAGGAATTAAGGCCAACAGTCAACAAGTGGGACCTCATGAAAACAAACTGCTTGGCTAACTTCAGGTTTCAGTGAGACTGTAGCACACCTGCGTTTGGAGCACACTCAGGGTGCAAGCGTAGCTGGCGAGGCGTTGTTTCCTGCCTCTAGCTTGGTCACTCCGGTCTGAGCTGCAGTGCTGACCTTTCCAACATGTCTTCCGCAGGACTTCGTGTCCACAGTCATCCGCTTACTTGACAGTCCGTCCTCTCCTATCAGAGCCAAGGCCTTCCTGGTGCTGCTGTACATCCTGATTCACAACCGCGACATGCTGCTGCTCAGCTGCCAAGCAAGGTGGGGCCTCTGGGTGTCTGTCGGGGGCGTCTGTCAGGGCTGTCTGTTTGTTGGGGGCTTGTCTGTTAGGGGCATCTGTATATCAGGTGTATCTGTCTGGCAGGGGTCTGTCTGTCCAGGGTCTGTCTGTTGGGGGTCTGTCAGGGGTCTGTCTGTTAGGGATAGAGGTCGGTCTGTCAGGGCTGTCTGTCTGACGGGAGTCTGTCTGGGCTTGTTGTATAGACTACTTATTGGCCCTCATGTGTTTGCTTTTGAAAACCATTTCTAAAGTTTGCCAAGAGTGGAATACACCTCTCTGCTGTCCTCAGCTTGTAAACTCAGGGATGACCCTGAGCAAGCGGAGGTGCCAGCTGGGGGTGGGGCCCTCCGGGGCACACTCTCAAGCTGGTGGGCTTTGTGCCCCAGGGGACCAGGGGTTTGCCTGTGAGCCTCTAGGGTGGTGAGAAGCTGAAGGCCCCAGAGCAGCAGCCTGGTGACCTAGGGACAATGGTGGCGTGGGGGTGGGATTTCCGGAACAGCCCTCGGCTAAGTGTCTGTTATTTTGTTTGTTGTTTCCGGAAGGGATTGGTTTTAGCCCAGACTATCCTCAGTCCTCCTGCCTTTCCAGGGCTAGAGTTCCAGGTGTGAACCACCACACTTGCTGTCACAGGAAGTGCTGTCTTGGGCCCCAAAGTTCTCTGTATGCTCAGCCCATTCTCACCAACATTCCTTCAGCTCCTCAGCCCTGCTCCACTGGGCCCAGGGAGTCACTGTGCAGCCCAGGGTAGCTTTGAAGTCGTGACCTTCATGCCTCAGCCTTCCTAAGAGGTGGGATTGCAGACCACTTCAAGACCCTGAGGTCATGTTCAGCTGGGACCCTGCACCCCTCTTGTGAGGGCAGTCTCTTCCAAGCAGCTAAGGCAGCCTCAGGAAGATGGTGATGGTTTCCTGAGGAGGACCCTGCTCTGTGATCCCTCCCAGGACAGCACTGGCGCTGCAAAATCCCGCATGCAATTCTCAAGCTTCTAGCAGTGCACAGATGGTGTCCTGAAGGCGGTGCAGGGATCAGGGTGGCCTCAGCAGGAGTGCAGCACTCTGCAGCTGAGATGGCCCAAGTGTGAACCCTGAAGCATGGCCGCTCCTGTGTGGAGGCCACATAATCCAGAACAGGCCTGGCATGGCAGCTGGGCCAGGCTGTGGGGCCAGCACTCACCTTGTCCTCCCCCGAGCTGTGCTGGTACACTTGGCCAGTCACTGAGCTATGACATGAGCAGGCAGCTTTGAAGGAGGAAGACCAGGATGGCAGCTTACAGCAGAGCTACTGATGGAGGAGACAGGAGCGTTTCAGCTGTTGCTCTAACTCCGTGAGCTGTAGAACTGGAAATGCCAGCAGAACCGCAGAGAGGTGGCCCCTTCAGGGATGGCCAAATAAACTGTAGGAGCCAGCACAAAGATCCATGATGCTGGTGCCAGTCACCAGGAGACGGAGAGCAGGTCCTGGGGACCTCACAGTCTGCCAGGGATCCTGGGTGGGCCTGGGGGAGCGACTTTAACCCAGGAAGTTGGAGCAGGCTTCTTCCTGATGCTGGTGCTCTCTGCCGGTGCCTGTTTGACCTTGGATTCTAGAAGGGCCAGTGACAAGGAGTACCTAGGCAGACTGGGAGATGGCACTGCCGTTGGGTGGGGAATGGAGGGGCAGCCCATGACTGACACCCTCCTGCCCAGGAGAATCAGGCCACTGTTGTCAGCTTCCTCCTTGCAGGGGGGAGAGGTGCTGCCCACACCTCCCAGCTGGGTGTGGTCCTGGCACTAGAACTGTGGAGGAGCAGGGGGAAGCTTCGATGCCTTCCCTGTGATGTGGCAGCCATGTTTTCATACAGGGCTCAGGAGAGCCTGTTCTTCCTGGGGACTCGTGGGGCCTGTTCTGCGGTGGAGCACTTAGGTCATGGGTGAAGGGCTAAGGGAGTGAAGGGGCTCACGGCCATACCATTCCACCCCTCGTTCTCCTGTGTACCCACTGGGGACTCATCAGGCTCACTGAAACTCTAGATTTGTTTTACTGTTAGTTCTTGGTTATGATAGAGACTCAGCTCGGCCGAGGAGGGAATGCAAACCGCCTTCAGGTGGCACTCTGGGAGATTCTGGTTGCTGAGCTGGAAGCATCTCTGCCAGTGAGTGCCACTGTCACTTTGGCAGTTTCATGTTTGATATTCAGCCTGTGGAAATGAATGGTTGAGGTTCCATGCCCAGATCCAGTGGGCATTGGAACAGCCAGTGCTGATGGCTGGGCGTCCTATGAGAAGTCATTTGATTGACACTGGGGGTGTTTGCTAGTGTGAGGAAGGGAGGAAGGGAAGGAACGGTTCTGTATTAATTGTGAAAAAGAAGACCCCTCATTGGCAGAACACACCTGTTTTCTTGTATCTGTGTAACACCCATCCGAAACAGGAGCCAAAGAATGACACCAAATCAATTATCCAAGGTGGTGGCACCGAGGGGTCGCTTGCTCGACTCCCTCATTCTTAGGTTGTGGTTTGAGTGTGAGGTAACCCCAATGGCCCCTGGGTCTGATACTCGGTCCCTGGGTGGTGGCACAGTTGGCAGGTTGTGGCAGTGACCCCTCAGGGTCCCATCCTTCCCTGCTCTGGTCCAGCTTCTCTCTGCCTGTGGTGGGGGAAGGGCTGGCTGCCTGCTCCTGCCGCCATGAGCTCTGCCATGTCCTCTCTACTGAGGCGGACTCACTGTTCTGTCTGAAACCAGCGCTGAGGTGGGAAAACAACCCAAAACAAAGCAAACAACCCTCCCCTCAAGTAACCAAACCAAACATCTTGGGGTGAGTGGGGGACAGCGATCCGCAATGTTAGCAGCGGGTACCGGGTAGTCTTAACTCCAGGGAAGGTGTTTGAGGGGGCAGAGCGTGAGGTCACTGGCCACCAAGCCTGGTGACTGCAGTTCCTGGGGCCCACACGTGGGAGGGGAGAACAGGCCCCCAGACAAAATAAGTGCATAAATGTGATAAATTAAAAGGGTTACAGGACCTTCAAGGCACTAAGAATTGATTTTTTTCCTAGACTTGGGAAATTGACTCGAAGTAAATTGCTTTCAGAAGGAGAGGACAGCGGCTGACGCCTGTTTGCCATAATCTGTGTGGAACAGTGTTCCCCTTTCCTGGCCCTGCTGCTCCAGGGCAGCTGAGGCCTGAGCATGTCGCCCTGTTGCCTGCCGCTGACGGCGCTTCCTGCCCTCAGCCTGTGGGAACCTTTATGGTACTTGAGGGCTTTTTTCTGCTTCCTGTCATCCCTTGAGGGTGTGTGTTTCCTCACGTTTTGTGTGATGTCAGCTCTCATTCACCTGCCCTGAGAGCTGGCAGCATCAGGTCGATTCTCTGACAGCCCCCAAATGTCCACCTGTCTCCACATGTCTCTGTAGTCAGATTGAGGTGACAAGTGACAAAAGGGCTATGCCTCGTCCTTGAGACGGTGGACAGTGCTGTAAGCTTACTGTGAGGTGTGCTGCGAGCTGCTGAGTGTGAGAGCCCCCCTGGGGGTCAGGCTTTCTCTCCCCCACTCCCCCGTGGCTTCTCTGTTAATATGGAAATCAGTGAAATAAAAAAATGTACCTGCTTTGATCTTAAGAGAAAGATTGTTTTAAAAAGAAATATTTACTCTGGATAATTGGCTAACTGTGTGGGAAAATTTATTTTCTCTGCTTATACGAAAGTTAAGTCCAGATGGATTAAAGAATTATATACCCCAAAGAAACCAGAAACAGCTGGAAGAAAATATGTTTAAATCTGGGAGATGGAAAAAAAAAAAAAAGCACAGAAGCAAATCTTTAGCTTAGTTCAGTGAAATCTGGAAACTTTTCTGCTCCTTGAAAGTTGTGGGCGAAGCACCGTGGCTCTTGCAGAGGACCCAGGTCGGTTCCCAGTGCCCACGCCGTGGCTCACCACCCGTCAATCCAGCTCTTCAGGCTTCTGTGAGTGCTGGGCACAGATGGCACACCCAGGCACAGTACCCCCACACACAGAAACTAAAGTAAAACTCAGGTAGACCCTACGTGCTCACAAAACTGAATCCCTAAACACGTGTGCTTGTACGCACAGTATGGATTTTGGGGACAGCTGCTTTTGTCATCCTCTGACTACCAAAAGATAAGCACCCTGGCTCCCTGTGGCTGCCCTCCACATCTGGGATAGCTGTGATTCAGGGCAGCGGCTCTCGGCCTTCCTGACGCTGCGCATCTTTAATACGGTTCCTCAGGCTGTTGTGACTCAACCGTAGACTTGTTTTTATTGCTGTTTCATGACTGGAGTTTGCAGGTGTTAGGAGTTGTAATGTAAATATGCGTGTTTTCTGACGGTCTTAGGTGGCCTCTGACTAACAGGTTGAAAACCCCTGGTGTGGGGGGTTTCCCAGGACAGGGAGAAAAACCCACTTTGGAGTTATTCCAGCCTGTTTGGTGGAAGTGACCCAGGTGCTCTCCCTACATTCTAGAGACAATGTCAGTGTCCCTCTGCAGGCTGCACAGTGCCACTGGACGGTGCGTGAGTAGAGACAACACTCAGCTGACGTGGAAGTCCTCTGGAACCAGGATTTGGAGCCAGAGGGATAGAAAATCTGGAGAACGGAGGAGCCAGGGGCGGGAGCCACAGGGAAAGGTTGGCATATTTACACACTGCCGTTGTCTCTATATGAATGTCAGCAGGAAAATAAACCTCTCTCTGAGTCTCGCTGTGCAGGACCAGGTGGGCACTTAGTATGTTTGCAAGTGAAAAGGAGAAGCAGGAAGTGGACTCGCAGACAGCAAAGCAGACTCATAACAGCCATGGGCTTAGGTCACAATTCTGACAGGACCCACAAGCTCTGTCCTAAAAGAAACACTGACAATTGTTAATTTGAAGGTGGAGACTTCTGTTGTCAAAGTAAAAAACAAAAAATTCAAATCAAGCCATAGACCGGGTAAGGCGCTTGTGACATGAACAATCCGCCATTGAATGCCTAACTCAAAGGACCAGAGAATCCAGGAGAAAAACGAGCCACACGTACCGGGCCCTTCACACACGTCTCTTCACACACGTGACTGAACTTCATGAGTGAGCAGGACAGCTCACAGAGTGTCTCTCACAGGCCTGGGCATGAGCACACAGCAGGCATCTTAAACTGACGGACAGAGATGTGTATTGCTCTCGTTTTTAAACTCTGTTTTATTTGTGGTATTTAAGCCTCGACCTTCCTTCCACCAACCCTTTAACCCTAGGTAAGAGAGAGAGGGGCTAGTGGGGAGAGGGCCAGACCCCTTTACTTCTCTCGGGGCTTAGGGTGGGTGGGTCTTCAGGGGTTAATCTCTGTCAACAGCAGACACAGCCAGCATCTCCTCTGTCTCCTCCAAGCTGCTGCACCCGTGTCTCTCCCGTGTCTCTCAAGGCCGCCATACCATCCCTCTTTGGTTTCTCCACCAGGCACACCTCCTCTTAAAGGCTATCGTATTTATCTCCCTCAGTCCTAGACCACGCCCCTCCCTGTGCTGCACGGGGCAGCGTTGCAAGCTGGCAAAGACCATGTCCGCAGGAGACAGTTATCAGCTGTGGACAAACTAAAGCCCAAACTAAAATCCCACACTTGGGATTAAAACAAAAACATATTTACATAACATAACTGAGTTTTTTTTTTTTCCAAAGGTTTCCCTTTTATTTATTTATTTATTTATTTATTTAATTGTTATTTTATGTGCATTAAGGTAAAGGTGTCAGATCCATTACAGACAGTTGTGAGCTGCCATGTGGGTGCTGGGAATTGAACTTGGGTCCTTTGGAAGAGCAGTCGGCGCTCTTAACCACTGAGCCATCTCTCCAGCCCCCATAACTGAGTTTTTTAAGAAATCAGAACTTCCATTACAGATGTGCTAATAAAACTGTGTATCCACTTTGAGTCTGTGTCCATAGTTTTCCAAAAGAAGTGGAGTTCCTTTGAATGTCCTGGGCTTCACTGCAAGTTTAAGATTAACAACAAGCAAAAGGTTGTAAAGGCTCCTTTACCCTGGGACACAGAGAGCCCTTGTGTGCAAATGTCTCTGTTTGCTACCATCATCACTTGGAGAATGTGTCTTTTCATTGACAAAGGCTACTGAAATTGGGGTGTCTAACATGGGGGGAGACTTACCGCAGCTGTATTTCTTCTGCATGAGTGTCCCAGCTGGTAAACACTGTTGACTGTGCCTGGCCGGTCAGCGTGGCTAGGGCCGTGCCTCTGGAAACACTTGCCTCAGTGGTACTTAGGACAGACTCTCTCTGGCTCATGTAACTGTTGCCTGGTGCCCCTGCAGGCTGGTGATGTACATCGAGAGGGACAGCAGGAAGACCTCCCCGGGCAAGGAGCTGCAGGGCGGGAGCGAGTACCTGGCCAGATGCCTGGACCTCCTCATCCAGCACATGGTGCAGGAGCCTCCGAGGATCCTAGGTAAATGGCAGCAACCGCCTCAGGCCTCCGACAGTCGCCCTCTGAGGGCGGAGCTGGCATGGCCTCGCCTTCATTCTGGCTTCTCTGTTCTCCTTTAAAATTATTTTAAAATTGCTTATTTGGGAATTTCACATGAGGTTTGGATATATTCGGCCCCTCCCTTCCCACCTTCTCAGCTCTCCCAGCTCTTTCCACCCAGCTTTCATCTCCTCCTCCTTTTTCTTCTTCATCTTTTTGTCTTTTTCTTCCTCCTCCTCCTCCTTTTTCTTCTTCATCTTTTTTGTCTTCTATGTCTTCTTCTTCCTTCTCCTCCTTTTCTTTCTTTCCCCATCAAGTCAAGTTTGCACTGTCCAGTGTTGTCCACTGTCTTGGGGCTTCTCTGAGGTGTGACCAGCTTCTTCAGAGGCATATCATTAAACAAACAAACAGCCAGACAAACAGACAAACCCGACTGACTCCTCCTCTCCTAGCGGCCATCAAATGGCGGCATCACACATCAGTCTTCTCATCATCCATCCTGGGAGTCTGTCTGTCTGGAGCTTGCACGGGTCTTGTGCTGTCACAACCTCTGGGTCTCCGTGTCTCTGTTTGCAGGGAGTATGGAGACACTTTTCTTGAACATGTGACTTTAAGGCTTGAATTGGCCCTGTCTGTTTTGTAATTGTGTGTGTCAGTCACAGAGCTGAGGTGTGACATTGGGGTGTTACCTGAAGTAAAAGAAACAAATGAACTGGAAAGCAGGATTTGGTGCAGTGGGTGCTTGCCTCACGCACAGGAAGCAGGGGGCTTCGTCCCCAGCACTGTGTGACCCAGTGCAGAGGGGCCTTCCTGTAATCCAGCACTTCCTGTACTCAAAAGTTGAGGGTTATCCTCAGCTACACAGTGAGTGTGAGACCCCTAGATCTCAAAATAGAAAACAAACAAGAACGATGCTCAACAACACAATTTTAATATTGGATTGATGTGATCACTGTGAGTTCCTTTTCTCAAGGTTTCTCTCGGCCCGTGTTTGCATTTGATGCTCCACAAAAGGCTGAGATGCGATCTGCCCACAGCTTCAGAAGTAATTTCCCTTGACGTTAGAGCCAGACATGTATTTTTTATTAAAAGAGTTTTTAAACTCTTTTTGTTTTGTTGGTTCGTTTTGTTGTTGTTTGAGACATGATCTCATTATGCAGCCCAGGCTGGTCTGGGCTCAGAGTCTGCCTCTGCTGGCCCCTGAGTGCTGACTAAAGGTGTGCCATCACCAGCGTTTGCTTTTATTGTCTTTTGGCTGGATTGAACTCACAATGTAGCAGAGGATGTCTTTGAACTCCTGGTCCCCTGCCTCCATCCCCCAAGTGCTAAGATTTCAGATGTACACCCCCCTCCCATCCAGAAATACAGATAGGTTCAAGTTCCTAATACGAAGCGTTAAAATTTGATGTCACAGATTTTGACGGTTCAACATCTGAAAACTGAGGTGGTTTGAAGGTGCATCTTTAGTGTAAGAACCTGAGCAACATCCGCACAGGGTGCTGCTCATGGGAAACGCCTCGCTGTGTTGTTGTTGGAAAGTGAAGTGCTGTGGGGGGAGTCAGGCTTGCTTGGGCCCCTTTCCCTCCTTCCCAGGAAGCTGGAAGGACTTAGCACATTAGACCAGATTCAGGCCTACAGAGTGAAGAGCCTGAGCCTGAGGTGAGCGTGAACATCCTGAGGAGCCAGGTGTGAGAGTGAAGAGCCTGAGCCTGAGGTGAGCGTGAATAACCTGAGGAGCTAGGTGTGAGAGTGAAGAGCCTGAGCCTGAGGTGAGCGTGAATAACCTGAGGAGCCAGGTGTGAGAGCGAAGAGCCTGAGGAGCCAGAGGTGAGAGTGAACAACCTGAGGAGCCAGGTGTCAGAGTGAAGAGCCTGAGCCAGGTGTCAGAGTGAGGAGCCTGAGCCAGATGTGAGCGTGAAGACTGTCATCATAACGTCCACCGACTTTCTGCTCATAAAGAGAGAACGTTTTCAGCTAATGATGGGAAAGGGAACACCTCACAATAAAAATGCTGAAAACCGAGGTGGTTCAGTGGTTAGGAGCTCTGGCTGGTCCAAAACACATGATTCAATTCCCCACACCCACAGTATGGCTCACAGCCATCTGTACTCCAGTTCAGGGGATCCAAGCCCTCTTCTGGCACCTGCACTCACATACATGTATGCATGTGAGCATGCGCACACATACACGAACACATACATATACACAATACATACAAATAAATAAAATCCTAAAAGTTTTGGACATTGATCTCTTTCCTTCATCCTATTTGTTTTTCTTTGTTTTCTTTTTCAAGTTGTATTTCATAATCTGTCTACTTGTAATTTTAAATTAGTTTTCTAAAGCAATAAGCATAATAGTCAATTTAAATAAGAGAAACAAATTTCTCAGACCACTACTGTGTTAAAGCCATGTATAAATTAATTTCTAATTTAAAGGTCAACTAATAGTGGCTATGCAGACGGCCACGCTGTGTCCCCAGAGGTCACAGTGTGCTTTATTACCAGTGCGAGCATGTATGTGTGTGTATGTGTGTGCATCTGTGTGTGTGTGTGTGGGTGGGTGGGTGGCATGCTGGGGATGTGGCTCAGTTGGTAGAGTTCCCGCCTGGGATTCATGAAGCCCTGGGTTTGATTCCCAGAACTGCACAGAAGCAGACATGGTGGCACACACCTGAAACCCCAGCCCTGTGGACCTGGGCAGTGGAGGCAGGAGGATGATCTTCAGCTATATATTGATTTGGAGGCCAGCCTGAGCTACACGAGACCCTGTGTCAATAAACAAACAAACAAATAAATAAGTAAAGGCGTGACTGAAAAGGCTCAGTGGCTTCCCAGCTTGCACTGGAGTCTGGGTGGAGCCGCTGCAGAGCTGCTGTCCCTCTGGTGTGTCACCCCCCTGCTGTGCTTCCCAGGTGACATCCTCAGTGCCCTGGCAAATGTGTCTGGCCGGAAGCACCCGTCCACGGTCCAGGGGAAGCAGCTGAAGATGTGCCTCCCCATGATGCCTGTGGTGCTCCACCTGGTCACGTCTCAGGTAACCCTGTGCCCTGCGTGGCCCCTCAGAGCGGCCACCTTCCCCCCCTCCCCCCCCCCCAGTGGCCTCAGAGCAGCCACCTCCCCCCGTCCCCCCCACCCTGCGTGGCCCCTCAGAGCGGCCACCTCCCTGGGCTGGACTCTCCCCCGCTCTGAGTACGTCTGCTCATGGCTTTGGGGGTCTAATCTGAGACACTCTCCCACAGGTGTTCCGGCCTCAGGTGGTGACAGAGGAGTTTCTGTTCAGCTACGGGACTCTTCTGGTGAGTAGCAGGCATCATGTGGGATGCCTGGGCCATTGCGGCTGCAGGACTGGGTGCGAGAAGGGAGGAATTAAGTCTGAGTGGCATTTGTTTGTAGGGAAGCGACCTTTTTGTATTTTTATCTGCTCACCATAATAAGATTTGACATTTGGAGAAAATACGTTCTTTCCTGATAATGCCCTTGTTTGGAGGCGGTAGGAAGCCCCCCCACACACACAGTAGATGCAGAATTAGGCATTTAAAAGGGCGTGGGTGAGCATGGCAGCCAGGATGCTGTGCTGGTTGACCCTCTGTCCCGCCATGCATGTCCCTCTCTGATGACATTGTCTGGAGTTAAACTCAGCTTTGCTCCTTCTTTCATTGCTCTTGACGGCGTGGGAAGACGAGAAAACCATGAAGGTGCCACTTTCACTCCTGTTCTACACACACACAGATCTTCCTGACGATGCTCTGACCGGAAGTTAGTGTGTGCTGTGGGTGTGCTGAGGTGGGCTGCCATAAGCCCTGGCACTCGTCACCCGGAGCCTGACCTTGACGAGCAGGAGGATGGAGGTGTCCCCAAGGCAGCACAGGGTGTGCCAGAATGGCAGTGCTTTCGGGGGCACAAAGGGCCCTCGAGTGACGTGGTTTTTCTAGAAGGCTCCTCCTGGAGAAGCGGGCGCTGTTCCTAGGACATGCATTGGGTGGGGTGTGAGGTGAAAGCGTCGGGCTCAGTGAGCATGGCGGGGTGCTCGGCCTCCACCCTGCCCTCCTGCCATGAGCCCTAGAGTCTGGGAAATTCCTCAGTGGGCCATGTTTTCCTGCACCTGGCATCTGTGCCTCATCTCTTAGCAAGACCTTGTGCTGTAAGGACACCACGCAGGTGCCAAGGCCCACACCAGTCTTGGCCCATGTAGCCTGCTGTGCGATGTTTCACGTAGCCTTGAGATGAGTGACCTGTGTGTCCCTGCGTTCCCCCCACTCCTTCCCCCACCTCTTCTGTCAGGACTTTTCTCTGCCTGCACTGAGCACACTTACAGCTTCAACAACCTTGCTCGCCTTTGTGGGCTTTCAAGAATGAGCTGCTTGCCCTTGTTTCAGGGAGAGGGTGGTGGCCCGTGCTGAGGAAGGAGGGCCTCTTCTTTTCTCTTCCTCTCCTCTCCGCCCCCTCATTCTCTTCTTCCCTCCTTTCCCCTCCCCTCCC
>REGO01000009.1:1556858-1581680 GCA_010120015.1 Rhombomys opimus
AGGACCTGAGTTTGAGCCCTACATCCATACAATGAGAGGAGAGGCCTGATACGTGTGTGTGTGTGTGTGTGTGTGTGTGTGTGTGTGTGTGTGTGTGCGCGCACACGCGCGCACACACACAGAGGAAGGAGCAACTTTCCTGATCTGTGCCATGGCTGGTCAGAGAATACTCCCGTGGCTGCTCTCACTGTCCCCGTCTGCGCCTTCCTGGCTTTGCTGCGACCCTGGAAAGCAGCGGGTCACTGTGATCTACACCCCGGGTCAGGTATCTGTGCAGTCTGTGTCCGTCTGTCAGGAGCTGTGGAGTCAGGTGTTGTTAGCCTTCCCAGGACATCCTTTCAGTGCCCTGTCCTGCTGCCGGAGACAAGCCTGGCGCCTCCCGCCGCTGGAGGTGGCGTGTGTGAGCCGGCGTCTAAAGCTGTGAAGACAGTTGTATTCACTTTGGCTAGCGAGGGTTTCCTAAATGCCCCTCATGTCTGCGGAGCTCACACGGAAGAGCGCGACACACGCTCACACACGAAGCATGCGTACAAGGGCACGCCTGCCTGCCACTGCCTGCCTGGCACGTGGGGGCTGGGGGTGACATTGGGTGCCCCCGGCTCTTCCCTGCTTCGGAACCCTGAGTCTGCTGGTGAGCTTGTAGGTCTCCGTCTCTGCCTTGAAGTCTTTCCTAGTGAGCTTGACACTCCCAGCTTCACCCGGGGAGAGGCGAGCTCAGCTGACAGATTGCCTAGAGCAGATCGGGCTGTGGGCAGGCCTGTGAGGCCTTGTCTTCATTGCCCATGATGTAGGAGGGCCCAGCCCGCTGTGGGCAGTACACCCCTGGGCACGTGGGCTTGTTGGGTAAGCGAGCTAGTTGAGCAAGCCAGAGAAAGCCGTGCTTCTCCATGGTGTCCACCTCGGCTCCTGCTGCCGCCCCTCAGGTGGGCGATGACCTGGACGCTAAGACAAGCAAACTGGGCTCCACTGCTGCAGTTAGGCATGCACTGCAGCTGAACGCCGGCTTCGGTGTGGCCACTGGGCCTAGGTCACTCCCCTCAGCAAGCGCTTGCCCCGAGCTGTCCTGACCCAGTGTGGGCGGCAAGGCTTGACCTGGTCCCTGGAGGTCAGCGCTCTCTTCAGTGGTGTCCCCACTGTAGCCGGCTCAACACTGTTTAGCTGGGAATCTGCCCAGATCTGAGGCATTCAGCCGCACCCAGGAGCCGCATCCACCAGGACTTCCGCTGTGGATGAAATGGGTGCGGACAGAGCCCGGGCTGCTTTGTCTCTGCTTATTTCCAGGGTCCTTAAGGAGGGAGCCTGGAGGGCCCCGGCCGTGTGCCTCACCGTGGCGCTGGACTGTTTCCGCTCATTACCGTCCCCGGTAGAGCAGCGGTGACCTGAGCTCCCCTCCCAGGAGGGGGTCATTAGACCCGCTCCCAGCTGTATGCAGTTCTGCCTCAGTGGCACTCTAGGTCGTGCGATCTGAGGAGGTGTGAGAACAGTGTTTCTCAGCCTGTGGGTCGTGACCCCTACAGGGGCTGCACAGCAGGTGTTTACGTTGTGATTCATAACAGCAGCAAAACCACAGGTATGAAGTAGCTATGGAATAATTTTACGGTTGGGGTCACCACACATAAAGAAGTGTGTTAAAGGGCCGAAGGGTTAGGAAGGTGGCTGCTCTGGAGTGTGTAGAGAACGGAAGGTGACTGACCGGGGTGGGAGACTCCATTGTGCAGCTCTGTACGAAAATACAGTAAACCCAGCAGCTGGGTGAGCCAGCACCGATGGAGCGGCTGCCTTGCTCTGTCCTGGTGTCCTTTTACAGTAGAGCATTCTAGGTAGTTACATGCAGGACTCGAGAGATTAGCTTTATACAAACACTTTCCCCAAAGAAGTGAACTTTGTTTGGCCACAACTGAACAGGGCGCTTTTCAGCCATCGTAGACTTTCACAGGCTCCATCAAACAGGGCTTAGCCAGCCGTCACCTGGCTGGGGTCAGCCTGTCCCCACTCAGCTGCCTCCCCCCACTCCCCGGGCCTGCAGTCAGGGCAGGGAGGCTGTGGGGACCCTCCTGCAGATTCTCATGTTTGTAGTTCCCACTGAGCTGGGCCAGAAGACAGGATGAGCAGGTGAGAGGGAAGCAAGTGGGTGGGTCCCAGAGGATGCTGACCTACTGTGTGCTGCATTTCCTGTGACAGGCAGCGCTTGTCACTGTGCACAGCTTCCTGAGCAAGGAGGGCTGACTTGCTGGTGGCTCTTGCTTTGTGTTGTTGGGAGAGCAGAGATGGTCCCCCACTTGGCTGTAAAGTCACCAGAGCTTACTGGCAGCCCTGGGAATGCTCTTGAGTTTTTCTGTCTGTCCTGACTGTAAGCGCCTGTTCCCGTCTTGCTGTGGGTCTGTTCCGCCTCCCATAAGGAAATCTGTGAACACCACGGTGGCCCTTGGTCTGGCAGCAAGCCCCTTTACCCATGAGCCATCTCTCCAGCCCTGCAAGAGCTGTTTTCTGTGCACCTGGTGGTCAGGGCTGCTGTGTGTGTGTGTGTGTGTGCGCGCGCGTGTGCGAGCACGTGAGTGCGGCTGCTGTGTATCTGCGCTGTTGTCTGCATCCCCACAGAGACTCTGGCTTTGCTGCCCATGCTGTCTGGCTGTCTGGAGATGCTCTGGGTGAGCCTGCAGTGTGGTCACCTGCAGCCCTTCAGGCAGAAGAACAGGCCAAGGAGAAGGCCCAGCACAGGCGGGGAAGCCTCTGCCTACTGGCAGCGGGAGTTTTGGCCTAAGCACTCTCATGGCTAACTATTATCTCATTTGTCTGGCCTGTAGAGTTGATTTACTTTTAGAAAAGATACCGCTCATGGGCTGGAGAGAGTGCTCAGTGGGTCAGAGTGCTGCTGCCTTCTCGGAGGACCTGGGGTTCAGGTCCCTGCACCCACACAGCGGCTCACGGCCATACACCTCCAGTCCCTGAATCCGATGCCCCCTTCTCACTGCTGTGGGCCTCAGGGACGAGTGTGGCACATAGACATGCATGCAGACTAACACGTCTGTGTAAACAGAAATACAATGTGAAAGATTAGTTACAGAGTTCGGGATTCAGGTGTGGGAGTGTTTTTAGGCGTGCGTGGAAAGCTGGATCACAGCAGTGGTTTGCTGGGGGAGCTCTCGTGAGGAGCTGGGTGTTCCTGGGAGGGTCCCTTACACCCCAGGTGCACACAGTCTGCTGTGCAATGCAGAATATGCAGTACCTTTTTACATAGTGATTTTTTTTTTCTTTGATCCTTTGGGGACAGAGTCTTGCTCTGTAGCCGAGGTTAGCCTTGAACTCACTAAACAGTCCAGGCAGAGCTTGGACTCACACTGATCCTCCTGCCTCAGCCTCTTGATTGCTGGGATTACAGGCGTGGGCCGCCACATCTGGTTAAATTGTATCACAGTTGACCAATTTCTGCTGGGTTAATAGCTTGTAGCTGGTTACTTTTTAGTTCTACGGTCCTCATATTTTATTTGCTATTTATCAAACTTTCTGATGGATTGAACCCAGGGTCCTGTATATGCTCTGGTACGAAGCTGTAGCCCCAGCCCTGCCATTTGCTGTGTACAAAGCACTGCATTTACTGATGGTTTGTGAGCTGAAAGCATGAGCGGAGGTGTGTGATGGATACAAGAGCACAGGTGCCTGGCCTGTCATGGTGTGACAGAGACCGTCTCCCTGAGCTCACAGGCAGGGAACAGCTGTCCTGCTCAGATCTCAGCCAGGGACTGGGGAGAGAAGCGGGCATCAGGGGCTGGTGCCCAGCTGCTAAGTTTTTCTTCCTAAAACCAGAAGGGTTTTCTGTGCCCGCCCAGCTCTGAAGAATGACACGAAGACATATTTATTTACAATAGCTTCAGGCCTTACCTGACCCTTGTTCCCAGCCAGCTCTTACAACCTGTGTTAACCCATTTATATTAATCTATGTCTGCTACATGGCTCATTACCTCTTCTTCATTTTCATATGTTCTCCGTCCTCTGTCTCTTAGGTGAATGTTTTTCACACCTGATTTTTTTCCCCTGGTATCCTCTCTTTGCCCAGAAGTCCTGCCTTTGCTATCAGCCATTCAGCTCTCTATTCAACCAATCAGAAGGTTAAGGAGAACAATGTTTACAAAATACTGTGACAGGTCATGCTTAACAACACCAAAGTCTGATCTATAGTCAGCTCTCTGGGTACAGACATCAGCATTTGAATAATACAAGGACAATCTTTACACAGTGCACAAAAAGATCACCCTAACATCTCCCGCCTTTAGTCCAGTAAAAGGAACTTCCTCATATATTAATTAACTAAATACAATGAGAACAATTATGAAAACTATTAGGTAAGAATTACATTCACAATGTCCAGTCTAGTTGTATTTGGCAACCTTGGAGAAAGTACTTTACTATCTATCCTATCTTGGTGAGTCTAAGGATCTGAACCTAAATCACTTTTTATTATAACTTTCATTTATCAACCCATAGACAACTTTTTAGACCTTGAAATATTGTCTTAGGTCCTTCACGACTTAAGCTTTTTATGTCTCTCATAAAAAGCTTACATCTCTTTAACATCTCATTAACTTTACATCTCTTTTGTGTTTTCTTTTTGCATCTGATAACAAGGAAAACTAGAAGACTGTAACTATCTAGTCTTCAACCCCATCAGAGACCTGAGTAGGATAACTATTACCCAAGTAAACAGGAAGTACAGAGCAGGCAGCTCCCAAAACTATAGAAATGACAGAGACTGCTGGCTGCCTGGACAGTTACCCACAATTCCTCTGCAATGTTGGAGCATCCATCTCCCCAGCCTACTGGCCCAGAATATCTGACAGACTTTTCTGTGAAGCAGGAATTATGAAGGACTTGCCTACCTTGTCCTGGCAAAGATCAGCAGTGGACTTTCTTTGTATCCTACTTGTCCACAGCTTGGACAGCATGCTGTCAGCAGTTGAGGCAAAGGCACCTTTTCGCCCAGTGGCTAGCTTTGCCAAAATGAAAGTAAACTCCATATGGAGGTTCTTCCATGCCCATGATCATCTTTGAGATAGAGTGGGGTTCCGCCAGGAGCAGTCATATCTCACTGTCATGAAAAGCCTTATGCTATTAAAACATCTTTAATGCCACATTCTGTAGATCTCTGAAGTGCTTGAAGAGCACCTGTCTGTCTGTAGTATATTTGAATAGGCAAACATTGCTTGTTTCTAGCTTTTCACTATCTTCTTAACTTCAAAAACACCTACATGAGGCTAAATAAAGCTTATTTCTGTGATTAATCAAACTAGTACCAACATGACCACAAGTTTGATTAACTACTTGCATTTCTTAATTATCCTGAACAGTTTCTAATGCTTTCAAAAGGACTAGAGCTTCACACTGCGTCTTAAATGAGTTGCATAGGTACAATACCTTAAACATGAATTGAAATATATACAGTATGCTATAGCAAAATATAACCTTAAATTTGTATCAATGTATAAAAATCTGTACCAATGTAAAATATTGGCTTACTGTGGCTTTCTAGTCTGAAAGTAGATTCAATAGTCTACTCTGCCTTGGCCTATCATTCCTATGTCCTCCTTTTTCCCTTTCCTTCCTCTCCCGCCTTCTCCCTAGCTTTAGATAAGAGAGAAAGAAGGATAGAGGAAAGAAAAAGAAATTCCTGAATCTAACCTCCGTTACTTTGTTTCCCCCCTGACTAAGACCGTTAACTTGTGACCAACCCTCTTTAATTGATGACAAGCATTCATCACCCATTGAATGACCCCAAACCACCCATCCAACCTCTTGGGAATGGGGTGTCTTTCTCTTAAAATTGCTTCCTGCTGTCTGGGGTGACAGCATCTTTTGGGTGCCCTAAGAAAATTGGGATATTGGCCAAGTCCTAGGAGAGTTAGCTGTATCATTTGCTATCCAGTCTCTGTGTGATGGCAAAGTGAACGGTCTGGAAGGCTGGGCCATCTTAGCTAGCTATTCTGAAGTTATTCTGGTTGCAGAGTTTCGAGGATACAACAGCGGAGGCAGTCCGTGAGGCTGGATTATTTGGAATGATTGTCTTGTATTCACTGGTGTCTGGTCCTTTTTTTCTGAAAACACAAACTTAAAGGTAGCACACATTTCTGCACTAACACACGCACGGAATGTGCAGGTGCACATTGGCTAAAGACGATTCTCTGCTCTTTGAGCAGGTGAAAGGCACCACGTTTTACGTCTGTTTGGACTGTGTCCCTAAACTGTAGTATAAATCTCCATCCACACCATATGAAAAGATAACATGAAAGTCCTGAGGACTCTCTAGCCGGCAAGATTCACTGGCTTCACAGACACATGTGTCAGCTGGCCTCAGAGCTGTGCCCACGTAGAGGGATCAGCACTATGTCACCTGCTTTGTTGGCCTTCTTGACTTCTTCCTTCATATCTGCAGCCAAGGTTTTCAAGAGATCTCCCCTGCCCAAATCTAATTGTTATCGATTGTGACAGAATCATAGCTTTTCTTCTCCTTTGAAAAACAAAGGTAAAACCTCTCCCCCATCACAGCACATTTCCCACTTTCTATTCTGAAGTTAAGACATATATAGGTTGTTTTAATTCAGCATTCCTGTCCTCAATCCAGTGTCTTTCAGCAGTTGTACTGTTTGTCTCATGGACTTAATCTAGCTCTGGGAGGTCCCATTCCACCTTCTGCTGTATGAGCATTTCTCTAAATTCCTGTTAGCTCTCTCCATAATTGTTGGTCCTGTAAGGTTTAAAGTGTATCTGTAACACTTTCTATACCATGAAGTCTAAAAACGTTATCTTTTCCTGGACACACATGGCAGAGCATCATCAGCTTCAGCGTGTAAAGGCATCTCCAAGATGGCCTCTGCCTCTGATCAGCATGCAGCCTCAGCACCGGCCCTTTCAGAATTCCAGGCTTCAAGCCCATTGGAACTCTGAATATGTGTCTGTGCTTGTGCATGCTTCAATTTTCCAAACTCCACAAAATAAAACACATGAACTATTGTGTGACATTGCTTTAAGGTGGCATCATTAAACAGAACCTGTATTCTCAACTCAGCATATAGACCTTCATCTAGCAAATGATCTTGATAACATAAATATAATCTCTAGTCTGATCATGGTGGCTCACAGCTGAAGCATTTGTATCTGGCATCTCTACAGGCTCCCCTGCTGCAGTCTCCTCAAGCCTTTGGGGGTTTCTCTCATCTGGAACTGACTTCTTTGCTGTCATTGTAGGCTCCAGATTGGAATCCTCTGAAGAGCCTTTATTCTGAGCCACAGGATTTTCCAATTTCCTTTCTATTACCTGCTCCACTCAAGCATTTAATGTTTCAGTCTTTTCCTTCTCTAAGTCTGCTCTGTTTTGATCTTTCTTAAAGAGGATGTATACAAGTGTAGTCACTACTGAAAATATAATTATTTGTGTGCTGATAATCAAACCAAAATTATATGGAATTCAAATGTCCTCTGCATTGTGTTTTTTTTTTTTAGCATAGAAATTATATATTTTTAAATCTCTCTAACTCTCTCCTTCTACTTTACTTCTCCTGGCTACTTTACTTTGTTGTTTTTATTTGTTTGTTTGTTTGTTTGTTTTGTTTTGAGACAGGGTTTCTCTGTATAGCCTTGGCTGTCCTGGACTCGCTCTGTAGACCAGGCTGGCCTCTAATTCTGAGATTACCTGTCTCTGTCTCATGAGTGCTGGGATCAAAGGCATGTGCCGCCACTGCCTGTTGGAGACTTGACTTTATTGTGCACATTTACAGATCTTGTTTTCTCATTTCTCTCCCTCCTTCCTTCAGGGCCTTTATTAGTCTTTCTCCTTTCTTTGGAGACTTTCTTTTCTATGTGCATTTATTTATTTATTTTTTCTGCTTTCCAGCTTAATATCTTTTTCTGCATTTAATTTTTCTATACTTTTTGCCATCCTTACATCACTTATTCTTTTTAATTTTACTTAACTCTCTCTTTAAGGGCTTCACTTTATTACTTTCAAAGTTTTTTTTTCTATGACTATCTATATACAGTTTCTTTCTTTTTTTCTTTTTCTTCTTTTTCTTTTTTTTTCTTTCTTTAGCATCTAAGCACATTTTCATATATTCTTACCTGATCACAGGTTTGTCTGATCAGGTCTTCAGTTTTTCAGTCTGGGCGTGGATTTTCCCTTCAGCTCAGCTTAGCACATGGCTGCTTGCTCCGCCATCTGGGCTGGTCTAGCCCTGAATCTGGGGTGGAGCTGCTGTTTGTCGGCAGGCATGCCACGCTGCCCCGGCTCGCCCCAGCTCTGGAAAGGTGGTGCCAGCAGCTGCACTGGCACTGGGCTGACATCTCTGGCGCTGCTCAGTCTGGTCCCCCACACCTGCTAGCATGAGAGAGACGAACCCACTGTCACTCCAGTGTGAGGTGGCACTGCAGGGCCTCGTGGCAGCTGCACCTGTGGAGTGCACTGAGGCTCCAGTTACCCGCTTGCTGCCCACGGCTCACAGGCCCCGTCTAGGTACAGGGCTGCAGAAGAGATGCCATCTGTACCCTGTGCCCTTCAGAGGCTGCTTCCTAGAGAGCCACATGTGGCTCTGAGGAGCGCTCACTCCTTGCCTTCCACCCAGGACTTTTTTGGAACTATTCTCAGGCACTAAGCTTGGATTTCACACCAAATGTTGGATGCCAATTAAAACCATAAGGGCTTTCTGTGCCCGCCCAGCTCTGAAGAATGACTCGAAGACATATTTCTTTACAATAGCTTTAGGTCTTACCTGACCATTGTTCAGTTAACAACCTGTGTTAACCCATTTATATTAATCTATGTCTGCCACGTGGCTCATTACCTCTTCTTCATTTTCATATGTTCCACATCCTCTGTCTCTTAGGTGAATGTTTTTCACACCTGATTTTTTCCGCTGGTATCCTCTCTTTGCCCAGAAGTCCTGCCTTTGCTATCAGCCATTCAGCTCTCTATTCAACCAGTCAGAAGGTTAAGGAGAACAATGTTTACAAAATACTGTGACAGGTCATGCTTAACAACACCAAAGTCTGATCTATAGTCAGCTCTCTGGGTATGGAAGTCAACATTTGAATAGCACAACAACAGTCTTTACACAGTGCAAAAAAAGATCACCCAGCACCTCTCACGCCGAGCTGTGGTGTGTGTGTGGTGTGTCGACTCTCGCGTGGTGCTGTGGTGTGCGGTATGTATACTCTAGCTGGTCACTTGGAGGAACTAACCACAGTGACAATTGTAAAGACAGACACCAGATAGTACTGAAACCTGCACCAAGGCCTTGATCTCTGTTTCACCGTGACCTGGATTCCTTGTGTACCTGGACGTTCCTGTGGGATGACTGATATCGCCAAATTAGGTGTCTTTCTTTACAGCTTCTGGCAGTGAGGGGAAGGCGGTGTGAATTGTCCGGGCTGTGTCAGCCGGATTGTTCTCATGCAGGTATTTGAGACAAGGTCTTCACATGGCAGGTAGCTCACTGTGTATGACTGGGTAGCTAAAGCTCAGGGCCGCCCTGCCGCCTCAGCCCCCACGTGGGATGACAGCATGGCTTCCGTCACCCATGCCTGTCCTCACCCACGCCTGCCCTCATTGTTTTATCACCTCTGAGTTATTGCAACACTAACTCTTATTTGTATATTTAAAAGTCGTGCTTTTAATTTATGTGCAGTAAAGTTTTGACTCTCTGTCTTAAGGGCCTAGAGAGACGGCTCAGCAGTTCAAGGCGCCTGTTGCTCGTGGGAGAACCTGTGGGTAGTTTCCAGCACCCTGTGGTGGCTCCCCATCTCTTTAACTCTAGCTCTGGGATCCACTGCCCTCTGCTGGAGTCCCTGGGCACTGCACGCACACAGTCCGCATCGTCATGGGAAAAACACTCATTCACAAAGGAAATCTTAAAATTACGTGTGTGCATATCTGTGTGAGCCTGCACTCACATATGGAACCCAGAAGAAGGTGTCAGAACTGGAGGTACAGTTGTGAGTCAGCTTGGGTTCCAGGAATTGAGCTCTTAACTACCGAGCCACCTTTCCATACACGTACGAATGGTATATGTGAATGTGCTGTGTGGAGTATTTCTGCACACACTTTAAACCATGATTGTGGTGTTTGTAGTATCTGCATGTAGTTTCCCCCTGAATTTAGGAAGCGGTGTGTTTCCGGGCAGCATCTTCACTCCCTAAGTTTTACTGCAGAGTGGTTTTGAAAGTCCCGCTCACTGAGCACTTCTTTTCCAGAGTCACATCAACTCAGTGGACTTGGGAGAAACGAACATTGACGGAGCCGTAGGTGAGCAGCCTGGCACCCAACCCCCGGGCACCCCAGAGGGTGGGGCAGACAGACCCCGCAGCAACGGCCTCTGTGGTCCTAGGCATGGCGGCCTCCGAGGAGTTCATCAAGATCACGCTGTCGGCGTTCGAGGCTGTGATCCAGTACCCGGTTCTGCTGGCCGCCTGCCGCTCCACGGTCAGTTTCCAGCCAGCCTCTGTGTCGGTTTGATGATCCCACGCGTGTACCGGGTGACACATGTGAAAGCGGGAGAGCATGGAGAGTCTGCTGCCTGGGGAGGGCTAAGTCTGTCTCCTTCACTTTCCGCCCCCTTTCCTATGGTGGCCAGGAGCACTTGCCTGTGAAGGAGGGCTTTGCAGACATCGTGTGTGTGTGTGTGTGTGTGTGTCTGTGTGTGTGCATGCATGCATGTGTGCATGCGCGCGAGTGTGTGTGTCTGTGTGTGCGTGCGTGCGTGCGTGTGCGCGTGTGTGTGTGTGTGTGTGTGTGTGTGTGTGTGTGTGACTTCCTGAGTCACTTGTTCTCCTGACTCCTGCTGCTGCCTCAGCCACTGACTGAGGTTTTGGTGGCTTTTCTTCTGGAGTAGGAAGCCATCTTGTGGACATTTGCTTCCTTTTTCTCTCCACACCTGCATCACTGTTGTAGTTTTCTGACCCCGGAGGTTGGTTCTAGTTGGTGAAGTGTTTGTTTACATGTTTCATGCAGTTGCCAGCATCGTTGCATGCTTTGCGGCGTCTGCCATGCTGTCGTCCTGTGTCTGTGAGGCCTTGTTGTCGGAGCTGTGTGTCCTTCCTCTCTGAAGCCTCTGTGCGCACCCCTCTCCTCCTCAGATGCCTCATGCTGGCCTCTGCTAGGAGCCCCGTTTTGTCATGGCCTTCTGTGGCAGGAGGCATCAGAGGCCGTACTTCTCAGGACATGCTCCTCCGTGTTGTAGAAGTGACATGTGGCCAGGGCTGGGAGGCAGAGCTTCAGCCACCACCTCTGCCCGGAGCCACGCACCAGTGGCCTCACTCTGCCCCCGTGCTGGCCCGCCAGGGTTCCAGGGGTCCTGTGTTGGTTGGCTAATGGTTCCTGCCGGAGCCCATCACTTTCTACTGAAGACCTCCATCCAGAAACAGGTCTCATTGTCTCTCCAGACGTTTACAGGGTTAGGATTTGAGTTTTCCTGCATCTCATCGCAGTTTTCAGTGATAGAGTTGAATCTACCCAGGTCCCCAGGCCTTTGATTGAGATGTTATTTATTGATCCTGTTGCTTAATGAACAATAACCTCACGGCTAATTCGCCCAGATCCAGTGTTTATAAATATCTGTATTGCATTTAAATAGAAATTTAATTAGTGTGTTTTCTAATCACAAAACACAAGTGAGCTAATTATTGCCACTACAACCTCAATTATGATAGAAAAGGCATCGTCACAACTCACCACTTCATAAAAATGTTCACTAATGCCGCAGCCCACGGGGAACCTTGTAATTATCTCTCCTTGGGCATGACTGGAATGCACGAGGAAGAAGATCCACAGCCCAGGGGGCCTGTGATTGCTTTAGATTTCAGCACATGCCGTGTTCAAGGCTCCGATCGATGTCTGCTCACACGGAAGAAGCTGAGAGCACTTAACTCTTGCTGGGCTCCGATCTGGCGCACTTGCTTCCTTGGGGCAGGCAGGCGTTCGGCTCTGTGGGTTTGCTGAGGTCGGGCCCACCCAGCACAGGCATCTTGTGAGCGGGCTGACAGTGAGCAGGCTGACCTGACCATGCAGGGCATCACTCAGAACACAGCAGCACCAGATCTGTGCACAAACTCGCTTTAATTGCCAACTTGACAGGTGCAGGATCCCCTGGGGAGGGCGGGGTCCCCATGGGGGGGGGGTCTGCCCAGATCAGGTTGCTCTGGAGGCACTCTGTAGTGCCTCTGTAGCACCACTTGACTGTGGTGGCTGATGGGTGTGTGTGCGTGGGTGGAGAGGCGGGAGCCAGCTCACTGTGGGTGACACCATTCCCTGGGACTGTGTCCTGGACTGTGTAAAAGAGGAGTGAGTGAGTGTGAGCCAGCCCCAGACAGCGTCAGGTACAGAGGGAAACAGTCCCTGGCCCCAGGTAACAGTGTTTCTTTGACTTCCCAGGAAGGGAAAACAGTTTAGTTTGAACCCATCAAGTACGCAGCTGGACGGCTAGGATGTCAGCCTAGGAGGGAGAGTATTCTTGTTTCTGGTAACTTCTGCTCGCCTTTCAGAAGTCTGCGCAAAAGGGTGACGCGGCCCCTGGCCAACACTGCTAGGAGGCTGGGCAGAGATAAAGTGTAGCTAGTGCGTTTCTTACCTCCCCTCATCGCTCACCCTCTTTTCCCGCCTCGGTAACCTGAGACAGTGTGGAGTTTTCATTGTTGTTGTTGTTTGTTTGTGAACCAGCTCTTGAAAGGAAGGCTGGAGAATGCAGTGATTTGCATTGAGCACACACGTGTGCCTGTGTGCGTGTGCGTGTGTGTGTGTGTGCACGTGTAGTGTATGGTGTTACTAAGAAAAATAGAGAGCAAAGTCAAGGTTTGCAGATGTAGTGTGGGTAGGGGATCCACAGGGTACAGGTGACCTAGGCAGCCTGCCGGCTCATGCCTGATTGTGTAAGGATGCATTTCTTGAGTTGAGTGTGCAAGGGGAGTTAAGCCCTAATCAGGATGGGAAGTGTGTGCTGGAGGCAGAGGGCATGCACAGCTCTGCTTGACCAGGCCTAGAGCCGGGCAGGCAGCAGGCAGCCTGGCCCTGGGGAGATGTTTAAGGAGGCCTGAGTGGCCTGGCCTAAGGTGGGGTTCGCTTGGCCAGGGTGACTTTCTGGGGAGCTGACGAGGCTGGGCCGGGGCATCGTGTTTGCACAGAGAGGAGTGATGAATGCATGTCCACTTGTACCCTCTGCCCGAGGGGCAAGTTACAGGAGAGGCGTGCAGCAGCTCAGGCGGGCGGTGGCTCTTCATCTCCGGGGCCCTTTGCTGGACACTGGTGCTTCTCCTGTGTGCTTTCAGAGTCTGCCTGCATTAGGGGCTCGGTTCGCCCCATGCTGCGGGACTCTGGGGTGGTGGCTGCTGAGACTGTAGGTTTTGTTTTCAGTATTGCTGTAGATACACAGACTGCGTGTGTGCAGTTTGGGGAACCCATTCCTATTGAAATACCAGCTGCAAGGTTTGGAGGGACGCCTGTGCCCCACGCCAGCCTGCCCATCTGCCTGGCTTCTCTAGAGCAATGGTTTGATTTTGTCTTGGAGATTTTCAATCGAGCACACTTGGCTCTCCCGTTTGCATACTCAGATGGCAGATGTGCAGAGTAGAAGGCACTGTCTGCATCAGACAGAGAAGAGGGTCAGGAGCCTGCTCGGCACCGGTTCTGACATCCTCCTGTCTGACGCCTGGTGTCAGACACGCCCACCTTCCCAGAAGCCCGAGATCGCCGCCTCTTCCTTGCCGTACTGTGTGTGCACCGATGGAGAATGGTCACTTTCAGCTCTCGGTAACCATGATGGGTTGATATTGGCTGTGATGAACCTTCTGTGGACACTGTCGGCTCAGCTGTGGAATTTACCTCACCTTTGTGTAAACGCACCATGGCTGACAGTGTCGGCACAGGAGTCGTGTGTCAGTTACATAATCCCTCACCCAGTATTGTCTTTACAGTGGAGACAACAACCTTGAGATGTCCATGGGAAGATGCAGAAAGATCTGCAAGAATGCTTCTCAAAACTTCTCCTCCTCCTCCTCGCCTTCCTCCTCTTCCTCCTCCTCCTTCTTCTCATAGGAACCAAAAGCATGTCTTGCCCCTGTGCCCTGAAGACCATAATTACTTAATATTTTAGGTTGCGTCTCCTGTGTTCCTTTTTGCTGGGGTCATTAGGTACTGAGGTGCACACTCTGCCAAAAGAGAGGTGGTCTCCTTTCCCTTGCTGGGACCCGGGTACAGTGACCTGTTTTGATAACTGTGAGTTGTGAAATAGGATATCAATAAAGTCTGTCAGGTCACTTTTCTACTTTTCTTTTTGGTCCTTACGTTGTTTCTTCTTCTCTCATATAATACATCCTGACCACAACCTTCTCTGCTTTCCTACTCTTTCTGTCCCTTAGTGTGGATCGCTGAGTGGACACTAATGCTCATGTAATTGTTTTTACTTATTTCCTTATTTTATTTGTGTGTATGTATGTTATCTTTGCAAAGTGCACACCCTTAAAATATTAAGTGCTTTCGAGTGCACAGAGGCCAGAGGAGGGCACTGGACTCAGCAGCTGGACTTAGAGGTAGTTATGAGTCACTCAACATGGTATTGGGAACCGAAGTCCGGTCCTCTGCAGAGCAGCGCATGTGTGCTCTTGACTGCCCAGGTGTCTCCTCAGCCCTCGTGGGTTTCTCGTTGAGTACCTTCCTGATGAAGAAATCAGTGCTGCTGAGCTGAAAGGAGCAGCCTTCCCAGCACTCAGGCACTTGCCTCAGTTCCTACCCCTCAGGGTGCTTCTGCAGAGGCTTCCTCACTTCTGGAGGTAGTTTGTCACCGTGGGACATGTGGGACACCGCTGCCTTGAGGTAGTGAAGAAAGGACACATTCATTAAAAACAAAATGGTGGTGGAACTAGATTCCAAAGGCCTTTGACCACGTGTGCAGGGCCGCACACTGCCGTCCTCACAGTGTGGATTGTCAGGCCATCTGTGTCAGGCACAGCTGTGAGACTCCCCGTTCTCTCTTCAGACAGAGAACGTGAGGGTGGTGGGTGACAGGCGCTCCTGCTTACTCTGTGGAGTTGCTGTTACCTTGTAGCATCTGAACCCGTGCTCTGCACAGACCTGCGCCCTGACTGGTTTTCAACCATCTGGAGGTAAAGTGTTACCTCTTATAAGTTCTGTGTGTCTGACGTCACTGGTGAGCACTCTGTGTGTCTGTTGGCTGTGGAGGCCACTTCCCTCTGGGGTTGCTCTTCGCATGTCTGTCTAGCGTCTGGCCTGCCCCCTTCACAGGGGCTGCTTGGATGGCATCTCCACGGCAGTCCACCGTCAGGTCCCGGGAGCAGACCAAGCTCCAGCCTTTGCTTCTCGCTGGGTTTGAGGGGAGCGTGATGCTTAATCTACAGCATGACAGGCGGAGAGTCATGCAGACAGGGTCATCTTGAGGGATGAGTCGAGGAGGTTAGCTGAGGTGGGAGGACCCACGTGGGCAGCGGCATTCTTAGGCTGTGCCCCGGGCTGGGCACAAAGGGGAAAGTTAGCTCACCTCCGGCATCCAACCTCTGCGTCCCTGGATGCCGTGTGACCCGCTGCCTCACGCTCTGGCTGCCAGGCCTTCCACCACGAGGGAATTCACTCTCACACTGGTGCCCAGTGACCTCTCCCACCCCCATGCACTTTCGTCTCCCTCCTTTGCTAGACGCTCTGCTGGTGGGCACGCAGGGCCGGTGCCCACAGCCGAGCCCTGAGCTCAGCTTCCTGTCCTGTCCTCCAGGTCATTGATTACATCCTGCCACCCCTAGTCTCCTTGGTGCAAAGCCAGAATGGTGAGTGCGGCTGTGGCCGAGAACTGGCTACACACTCTGGGAATAACTGGGTGCTGCTGGGACCTGGGGTGCACTGGCCCTCCTGCCCTCCTGCCCTGCACACGTGTGCCACGGTGACGAGCACACATTCTGTCCCTTCTCTGCACTGTTTCTTCCCTGCAGTGGAGTGGCGGCTCTTCAGCCTGCGGCTGCTCTCGGAGACCACAACCCTGCTGGTGAGCCAGGAGCCGGAGGACGGCAGTGAGCCTCGCTGCGACTCTGACAGCAGCCTCCTGGTGCTCATCAGGGACAAGCTGCTCCCCCAGTAAGCTCCTCGGCCGTCCAGCCCTCGACGGGGTCTCCACGGCCCCGTGTCCGTACATGTCTCATGCTGGAGAGCCCTGCACACAGCAGCGCCCGCTCCACCCGGGAGGACCTGGAGGGCTCAGCCTCTTTACAAGCCTCTGGTGGGCCTGTTCTGGGGACAGCACTCTGCAGACCGAAAGATGTTCCTCTCAGGGCGGGAGGGGGCTGAGAGTCAAGACCACGGGATGGCGACTCCTCCTGGCAACACTCAGAAATAAGAGTGCCAGAGGCCAGTCTTCCTTTTCCCGGACTCCTCGGGAGGGGCGTGGTAAGAGCATGAACTTGGGGGGGGGGTGCCATTGCTCCTCCTGCTGCCCTGTTGCTCACAGTGAGGACACAGCAGGGAAATTCTGGGAGCCCCAGTGGGGTAGGGAAACAGTGATGGTGCAGAGAACCTCCAGCTGGATCAAACAGTACCTTCTGTTTGTTTCAAGTCTCTCTCTGTCTCCCAAGCCCTCCTGGAACTCTCTGTTTAGCCCAGGCAGGCCTTGAGCTAACAGTCCTCGCAAAGCCTCGTGCTGACATTGCAGGCAAACAGGGCATGCAACAGGGCTTGCCCTCAGTGTTAAAACAGCGCCGCCTCTCCCTAGGAGGTCAGCTTACAGGATTAAATGCAAGGCTGCATATTTTGCATTACTGTGCATGCCACATTTGGCGTCCCTCGGGGTGGGCTGCAGTCACTCTGTGCTCATGTGGTCCAAGATGGCAGCCCTGCCCTCCACCTCCCTCTGTCTGTGGCAGTGTGACTCTGCCAGAGGTGGGACTTTGAAAAGCCTTACCTAGAATTAGATAAGGCTTTAGAACAAATTTAAAGCCTGTGCTTTCAGGTGGCTTCGGCCCACCTGGCTAGCCAAGCAAAGTGCGTGATGGGAAGGGGCTGATTCTGCCCCAGGCGATTGTCTCTTGGTCGTCCCTCACCTCCCACAGTTTTTTGAGTTACAATTTCCACTTATTTACATGTGTGCGGCGCCCGTGTGCAGAGATCAGAGCGCCACGCTGAGGACTTGGCCCACCCACCCCTTCCAGCATGTGAGTTCCAGGATGGCTCTCGAGTTGTCAGGCTCGGCAGAAGCACCCTGGCCACTGGGCCCTCCTGCTGACCCACTGCTCGGCTGCACACACGTTCTGGTGGCTCCCACCTGAGGGCCCCGGGGGATTCGGCTTCTCATCCGTGCCGCATGGCTTCTATAACGCGTCACCAGAGGCCAGCCGGCATGGTGTGACATGTGTGCTCTCTGTTAGCGCAGAGGCTCAAGCCCAGCTTCTGTGGCGGAGCTCCTCAGGCTTCCTGCTAGCCCCTGAGGCAGTGCCGGACTCAGCCTCTGGGTTCCACACCCTAGCTCCACTCCCCATCCCCATGTCTCATTCCCTTCCATCTCTCTGTCAGGATATGATCTGATTGTTTAGGGTGGCGACAGGCTGAGGTCCTTAGAGGATCTGTGAAGGCCCCACAGCAGGCCGCTCCATACTCAAGCCTCAAGGGTGCCGACTCGCCCCACCCTCACGGGGCAACAGCTCCGACAGAGCCACTGCCGTGGCCTTGTCGCGTGCCCACTCGAAGCCAGCAGCTGCTTGTCAAATCCCATGCCCAGAAGCTCTGTGATGACTGTCACCACTCTCAGGGGACTCAGGCTGCCTGTCACCTCTGCCTCATGGGTCACATGTCTGTCTGATGGGCCACCCACTCACGTGTGCAAACCCTTGCTTGTTTCTGCCCAGTTAGGTTTCCCTTTTCTTCAGATGGTTGGGTGGACATGCAAGTCAGCCTTCCTGTTAAGGGAGAAGAGGTTTAGATACGGAGTAGCCGTCACACCTTTTCTGAGAGTGGGTGGAGGTGTTCCTAGGAATCCAAAAAGAATTTTTTTCTTTTCTAATGACATGTGCATATGTGAGCACAGGTGCCGGAGCCTTGTTTCCCTGGCGATGGGTCTGGCTGTCCTTTGAGGTTCAGCCCTCAGGGATGGGCATGTTCACAGTGCTCAGGGGCAGGGCATGTCCTGCCAAGGAACAGTGCAGGGCAGTGCCCACTGTGTGTCTTCAGCTGAAGTGAATGAGCTTTAGAGGGGGTTCAGGCCTCGTCCTCCAAGCGAGGAGTGAGCTCCATGCTTTGCAATGTCCATTATTTAAAAGGACTATAGAGGAGATGACACACGAGGCCCCGGAAAGGTATAGAGAATGACAGCAGAGACACAAGGCCTCCTGGCTTTGGCCTCGGAGGCAGCGGTGCTAAAGGGTCTGAGCGGGTTGGGGAAGTCTGCAGCTTGGGCTGCCTCTGTCCACCTGTCACAGTTATCAACACGTGTTGAGTTCTGCGCTTCATTTATATTAGCTGAGTGTTTGGGAGGATCACGCAGATGAAATGTGTTTGCCACGTCGCTGTGATGGAGCCCCCTGGGGTCTCTTTCCTGGGGACATAAGCACAAGCTTTCCTTCTCCTCATTAAAAAAAGTAATAATAATTCGCGGTTACCCGCAGAGTCACCAGGGCCATCATGACATCATAAATCCTTCATGCTCGTTATTTAGAGTCATCATTTACAGGCATTTCCTTTGAGAACTTCCGATTTTGACAGAGCCCCACCAGCGGCATCTCGCTCTAGGCTCAGTCAGCTGCAGGAGTGCCGCCCAGCAAGGGCAATGCCTAGGACTTCCTGGTTTCCATTCCTGTGGCTCAGTAGACACCTGGAACGCTCTTTGTTCCCTTCAGGCTCAGGATTCTGGGCCAGGGTGTAGCTCCGTGTGGGAGCACCTGCCCAGAAGGGGCAAGGCCCTGGCTTCTCTTCCCAGTAAAACACACACACACACACACAGACACACACACACACAGATACACAGACACATGTACATACAGAGACACACGTACACACACACACACACATACAGACACACGTACACACAGAGACAGACACATGTACACACAGACACATGTACACACACAGACAGACACAGGTACACACTAGGGAGGAGTGGGAGGGGCAGTGTGAGAGTGTGCAGTGTGACAGCGAGAGGCGTGCTCTCGTGTGTCCGTGCTTGCCTGCATGAGGGAACTGGAATGTGGGACTCTTTCATCACCTGGCATTGTCCCCCTGTGCCCGACCTCATGTCTTCACTGTCCCCATGCCATGTCTTAGCCATGGATTATCTGTGGACACAGCCGTGGGTACCACCCTGGGCCTCAGGTCTGCCCAGAACCCTGGAGAGGGGTGGCCTAACCTGGTGGACTGAGTGCCCAGAGACCAGCCTGGTGCCCAGCACTCTTGCTGGCTGAACAGCTCAGCTCCGGTTTCACTTCTCAGTGTCTTACGGCGTGAGCACCACCACAAAGCTTCACTGACAGTAGCCATGCAAGTCCTGTGCTCAGTGCCATGTGTGCCTTTCCCCCATGCTGGCGTGTTACCGTGTGACATTTCCTGATTGTGGGGGCACACGAGAGAGGAGCCTGAGCTGTTCCCATGCTTTTCTTTCTCAGGTACGGGCGCATCCTCATGGAGCCTGACCCAGTCCCTGCCTATGCGCTGAAGCTGCTCGTTGCCATGACAGAACACAACCCTGCTTTCACCAGGTTCGGGGGTAGGGTGGGGGTGGGCAGGGCTGCAGCTGCCGGGGTCACTGTTTAAGTCTCTGACTCTGCTGGCATCATGAATGCCGGCGTGGACCCCACTCATGGGCTTTAACTGCTTCCTTACATGGGGTGGTGTTTCACCATGGTGAAGCTTGGACTGGGGGAGAGCACAGAAGCCTGAGTCAGGATCTCGGAAGCCACAGAGCATCAGATACTCAGCTCTGAGTCACAGCGCGCCGAGACAGGAGAACCCCTGGGAGCCAGCAGGCACAGTATGAGCACACAGGCTCCAACACAAGTGCACACACACAAACATCTCTTATATGCGCACACAACCCAAATGATAAACCCTTGGAAAGGGAAAACCTCTAAGTGTGTAACAGCATTGAGTGTGTGTGTGTGGCGGGTTTTGTTTTTTTCTCTTTTAAAACTAGGTTGTGCTCTGTAGGGGAGGCTTGCCCCTAACTCACTGTGTCCCAAAGGCTGGCCTCAAACTGGCGGCAATCCTCCTGCCTCAACTTCCTCAGTGTCAAGATTGCAGGCGTGTGCCAGTGTGCCCAGCTTACGTGCGGTTTTAAAGTGTCAGCTGGCACCCTGCCTTGCAGTGAAGGGTCTGGCCCAGCTGTGCTGCTGTTTGCTGCCCTGGCAGTCTGGGCGGCAGGGAAAGAGTTCTTGCCTGCTGAGAGTGCTGCCTGCAAAGGCCGCAGCAGGGACTCGCTGCTGGGGACACTGCCCCGGCCACTCGGGGTACACCAAGCCCACACCCTGCCCTCTGTCCATCTTGAAGCTTCGTTCTCACAGCGTTTAGGCTGTTCAGAGTGCTCTGCCCTGTCTTCCTGAAGAAGCATAATTCTGAAGTTTCTTCCAAGACCAGGGCTCTGGAGCTGCGGGGAAAGTCGGTGTTCCTAGACACCTCAAATTAAGAACTTTCAAGGCCAGCTTCAGCCCTGACGTGCCTTGGCATTCCGAGGGTTACCTGGGAGGGGGAAGTGCCTCCACCATATCAGCCTGTGGGCATTTCTGTGGGCATTTCTGGATTGCTGGCTGAGCGAGGTCTCAGGCCAAGATGCAGCATTCGGCTGTGTTTCTGCTGGCCTCCTGCTCGAGCCCCTGCCCGGCGCCCTTCCCTGACGGACTCTTACCTGGGAGCTGAGATTAACCCTGTCCTTCTCCAGTCTCTGCTCATGTAGTTGCTGTGCCTTCTCAGGGCATAAAGCTTCAGCCATTTCACTTACTGTTTCCCTCTCTGGTGCTGGGGTCGAGGCAGGCCAGTGCCCGCTTACTGAGCCACGCATGGCCTTGCTTCCGTGAGCAGAGTCTCCTCCCCTCGGGCTGAGCTCACAGGAGCAGCCCTGCTGGACAAGCTCCTGCTGCTCTGTCTGTGTTTTGGGTGACTGAACTCCGCCTGTGGCAGGGGTTCTGGACCCCGTTTCTTCTGTTCGGAGGCACCCCGTACCCTAAAGAAGCAGGGCATAGGGTGCCTCTGCAGAACTGTCTTGTTCTGAAAATGAGTACATCCAGGCTTAGACGTGAGCTCATTGTAGTTTTCTTCCTGAGCATTTTAAGAACAGGAATCAATGGAGTAATTTTGAAGCATTTTGTTTTTCTGAACAAGTCAATATTGGTGTGTGTCATTGCTGTCTTGAGTTCTGACAGTCAAGCTGAGGCTCTCTGAGTCTGTCCCCCAGCCAGGAGCTGGAATTTTGGTGTGTGACCATCCTGGACAGCTCTGATCGTGTCAGTTACCCACACACACACACACCTGCAGGGAGATGCAGTGTGTGTTCTGAAGTGTAATAGCTTCACATTTTTTAAAATTTAGATTATCATTCCCTGTTTTCTTGAAAATTGATTTTTATGTTTATCAGAATACCTTGAGCTTTGTACACATGTGCTTATTTGTACTCTCAGTGGTGTCTTTGCTGAACCAATATGTGAAAATTGGATTTTATTTTATTTAGCATTCACCCAACTGCTCCTACTGCTGAGTCTCTTCAGCGTTTATTCTCTGTGTCTAATAAGGATAAGAGCTACCTTGCAGGCTTCCTCAGCCCCAGCATTCTGGAGGCGGCAGCAGGCAGACCTTTGTGACTCCAGAGCAGCCTGGTCTGTCAGTGAATTCCAAGAGAAGATGGAAAAAGCTGAGCGTCCTATGTTAGGTCACTATTCCTCTGAGGAACACAGGACCAAAAGCAGTTCGTGGAGGAGGGGTTCATGTGGCTTACACTTCCATGTCCCTGTTCATCACGTGAGGAAGTCAGGGCAGGAGCTCACGCAGGGCAGGGACCTGGAGGCAGGAGCTGATGCAGAGGCCACGGAGGGTGCTGCTCACTGGCTCGCTCCCCACGGCTTGCTCGCCTGCGCTCTTATAGAACATGGGACCACAGCCCAGCGATGGCACCGCCCACAGTGGGCTGGGCCCTCCCCCACCAGTCACTGATTAGGAAAACGCCCCTCAGGCTCTCCTGTAGACCCGTCTTAAGGGGCATTTTCTCAGCTGAGGGTCCCCCTCCTAGCTGTGACAAGTTGACATAAAACTGCCCAGTACAAGCATTTTTGGACTGGCGAGATGCTCAGTGGTTAAGAGCATTCGCTGTCTTCCAGAAGAGCTAGGTTCAATTTCCGGCACCCACATGGCAGCTCACAACCATCTGTAATTTCAGTTCCAGGGGCCTCTGTGGGCACTGCACATACATGCAGGCAGAACACCCATATATGTAAAATAAAAAATTAAATTTAGAAAAGGGCCACATCTCCTCCAGCCTTCACTTTATCCAAGAATGTGTACACAGGCTCTCCTGAGGCAAGTGGTTTTATATAGTGTTCACAAGACTATATATGAATATAAAATTAACGTATAGGATAGCCATAATATAGGATTGTATATAATACGCTAAAGGAGCAAAGCACAGTCTTAATACCAATACATAAAAATAGCTGAATCATTCCATTAAATGAAGTGATCTGTTTACCTCACTTCTCATTCATCAATTTGCTGATTGATTGATTGATTCATTCATTGATTCATTCATTCATTCATTGTGCTTGAGAGAGGATCTCAGTGTGTGGCCCAGACTGGCCTTAGGTTTGTGCATTCCTCCTGCCTCAGTCTCCAGAGTCCTGAGATTGCAAGTGTGCGCCATCATGCCCAACACCCCTCACCCCGACCCTCACCCCACCCACCCCACATTCTAGGCCCCCACTAGCTATAGCCGCTGACTCTGGACTTCCTGGTCTCCCAGACTGTAAACCTGAATAAGCCTCTTTCTTTATCGTTCGCCCATTTGTGCGTATGCTGTTACAGCGACAAACAGCGGACTAGACACATGTGAGGGGAGTTTTATTTTTTTAGCACTGTTGCCCGGGTAAACCTCACGGACAATTGAGTTCATCACAGAAAGGTAAACTGCTTTCCAGATTAGCTCTTGACTGTCAGAAGGAATGGGATGGCTCCCCCGGGGCCTGTCCTTTCGCTTGCTTTTTAAATTTACAGCAGGTTGCAGCAAGCCATCCGTCCACGAGCAGCGCGCCCGTAGCTGTTTGCCGGGGAGCTCCCAGGCTCGGGCCTCGCCAGAGGAGGCGCATTCTAATCCAAGCCCTTCTGCAGCAGAATTGAACTTTTTCTAGAAGCACAGCGAGGTAATTTGAAAATCAGTGTCTAGGAAGAAATATCATTTCAGTTTGTTCAAAATGTTAACGGCTCTTTGTTTTATGGCAAGAGTTATAAAAACGCTTTTAGAGAGATGAAGTTTGAGGGTCTGGCAGATGGAGCCCACAGGGATCAGGGGTGTGGCCTCCCCGCTCAGCCCTGCCGTGCCCGGCGCCGTGTGCCCGCAGGCCCAGCGGGTTGCTGAGAGGGGAGGAGGCTCAGGAGACCCCTCACACTCTGGAATAGATGTAGGGGCGTGTGGCCCTGACTTTGCCTTCAGAGTCGGCGTGGCGGTAAGCGCATGAATGCATGGCGGGGTCTCCCTGTGTGAGCTCTGGCCCTGTAACCGCCTGCAGTGTGGGCTGCTAACCCGGTAGAATTCCTGTCCCCTCAGTGCACTTCCTACCGGAAGACACTGATTTCAACCCCACCAGTCCTCTGCGAAAACTGTCACCCTTTCCATGGCCGTCTCAGGTATGGGAGATTTCTGTGAGGAAAGTGTGTCTGACGTAGACTGACACCGTAGCTCAGCTCCGAGGCTTCCCAGAGGGCGGAGCAGCCAGGCCTACAGACCAACCAGGTGCACACAACACACAACCTGTGTGTTGTGTTCACTGGGGTGCGACCTTCCTCGGGAAGACGTGTCCTTCTCTCAGAATTCTTTGGATCTTTGCAAGATGGACAGGTGTCTTAAAACTGTGGAAACCTCAGCCCTGACATCTTGTGTATGTGAAAAATACCACACACACACACACACACACACACATACACACTTCTTAGTGAGAATCCTCTCCACGTGAATTAGGAAGCATGGCGAGAAAGCAGCTGTTTGAAGGAGCAGCGCCACAAATCTTCTTTCAGGGTGACGACATACCATCCTGTAACTAAGCATTAAAAAGCCGTTTCTTTCTGGAGCTGACTCGCTGAACAAATAATTGAAATGCAGCTTGATGGGAGTTCTAATTTAAAATGGCCGTGGCGGGCCCGCTAGACTGGTAAATTGCACAAATGACAAAGCTGTGTTTACGGTCTGCTGCTCCTCAGTCAGGATGAACACAAAGAAAAATCTAACCAGTGACATTGGAGTGCGAAGCAAGTGTGCCCCCAGCTGGGTGTGCTCCTCCAGCTCCGAGTGTGCCCTCCAGCTCGGCGTGTGCACCTCCAGCTCTGCATGTGTGCCCTCCAGCTCGGCGTGTGCACCTCCAGCTCCGAGTGTGCCCTCCAGCTCTGCATGTGTGCCCTCCAGCTCTGCATGTGTGCACCTCCAGCTCTGCATGTGTGCCCTCCAGCTCTGCATGTGTGCACCTCCAGCTCGGCCTGTGTGCCCTCCAGCTCTGCATGTGTGCACCTCCAGCTCTGCATGTGTGCACCTCCAGCTCGGCCTGTGTGCCCTCCAGCTCTGCATGTGTGAACCTTCAGCTCCGCGTGTGCCCTCCAGCTCTGCATGTGTGCACCTCCAGCTC
>REGO01000009.1:1585666-1613208 GCA_010120015.1 Rhombomys opimus
TTTCTTTCTTTCTTTCTTTCTTTCTTTCTTTCTTTCTTTCTTTCTTTCTTTCTTTCTTTCTTTCTTTCTTTCTTTCTTTCTTTCTTTCTTTCTCTTTCCCTGTTGCTCAAGCTGGCCATGAACTCATGATCCTTCAGCCTCCTGAGCGCTGGAATCCTGTGTGTGCCGCCATATCCAGCCTCCTGCAGTGTGTGTCTGTGCCTGCTCCATTTTACTCAGAATTGCAACCAAGGGACCTTCATCACCGGTGGCAGCTTCTGCCCTTTCCTTGCTGACTGCATTCTGCCACATGCCTAGGCCACACCCCTGTTCTCTGAGGGCACTCAGGCTGTTGCTGTCCCTCAGGGCCACAGAGACCTCGTGAAGAATGGTGATACCGCTCACTCTTGCAGACCCCAAGTCTGGCCTTTGTGTGTTTCCACCTGGAAATGCCACGTCTCCCACTCCCTCAGCATGTCCCATGAGTGTGCTCGTGTCTTCTTGATAGGGTCACAGACAGACAAGCTCCTGGGGCGGGGGCAGACGCTGCAGCCCAGTTCTGTCTGCCTGGTGTGGTCTGGGACACAGACAAAAGATCAACAGCAGAGGCAGTGTGCTTGTCTTGTCCTACAGAATTATTCTAACAAGATACTTTAAAAGAACATGATTTTTGAGACTTATTTTTAATATTTAAAAAAATTGTTTGTGTGTGTGTGTGTGTGTGTGTGTGTGTGTGTGTATTTCAGCAGAGATGCCTGCAGAGGCACAAGAGGGGGTTCGATCTCCTGAAGTTGGAATTAAAGACGGTTGTGTGCTGCTAGTGTAGGTGCTGGGAACTGAACTTGGGGCCTCTGCTAGACCAGCGTGTGCTCCTAACCGCTGGGCTTCTCTCCAGATGTGGTCCCTGCTACAGCCCGTGGCCATCTGGAGAGTAAAGCTTTATTAGCACACAGCCATGTCTGTCTATTCCAGTGGTTTGCTGCTCACTATGGTTGCTATGGAGACGAGATGCTCACGGTGGCAGTGTTTGCTGTCTGGCCTCCCACTGGCTTGGTTTTGTTTTTTCTTAAAATTACTTTTCGTAGGGCTGGGGTGAAGCGTCCAGCACCGAGCTGTGCCCCAGCCCCCAGGTTATCAAGCTTAATAAAAACTGACTGACTTGGATGAATCAGGGCGTTTTTCTCTGAGATTTCATGAAATAATTATTCTGTTATAACTGATGATAATTTATAACCAGATTTGATGAAAGAAAGTGCCTACAGTAGACGGGGTGATTGGTGTCCAATTTTTTAAAAATTAAAGGCCATTAAAATTCATTGTGCATTAATTTATTTATGCTGGGGAGACAGCTGACGAGGCAGAGAGAACAAATGTCAGCCTCACGTGCTGCGGGTTCTGGGTGCAGCATGAACTGGTTGCATTGTTTCTCCCGGCGTTACCGTGGTTGGCTGTCTTTATGTAATTGTGAATTCTAATTACTTTTCACATTAAAATCTCACTGAGGCTGAGCTGGCCATCATGAAGTTGCCTCGTATTTCCAGTGTTTAATTGCTGAGGTTCAGTGTGTTAAAGTGCTCGTTTATTTCGTTAGACTTCGAGGTTCAGAGCCTGAGCAGTTAGACACGGGCCTTAGCTCCACGCCGAGGGCGGCAGTTTAACTCAGCTCCTCGCACACGCGCTAACCCCCTTCTCCTCCCTTACAGGCTTGTGGAAGAAAGCAAAGTGATCCTGCTCATATTTGAAGTAATTCTGGTAAGCTTGCAAGTCTGTCTTTTGGAATTCAAGTGACCATTTCAAGTTTTAAAGTTCTGGAGTGGATTGTACAGTTGTCTCTCCAGCCCAGACTGTTTCCCCACAGACTATAGGTCTTTTGTCTTATTCTTAGCTTCGTTAGGCCTCTGCTCTCAACGTGCACAGGGATGGCACACTGGAAATGAGCCCAGGTGGAGCCCAGGGATCCCTCCCTCCTTCCCTCCTTCCCTCCCTCCTTCCCTCCTTCCTTCCCTCCCTCTTTCTGTCCCTCCTTCCTTTTCTCCCTTCTTCCCTTCCTCCTTCCCTTCCTCTCTCCATTCTTCCCTTCCTCTCTCCCTCTTTCCCTCCCTCCTTCCCTTCCTCTCTCCATCCTTCCCTTCCTCTCTTCCTCCTTCCCTCCCTCCCTTCCTCTCTTCATCCTTCCCTTCCTCTCTCCCTCTCTTCTTCCTTCCATCCTTCCTTCCCTTTCTCTCTCCCTCCTTCCCTTCCTCTCTCCCTCTCTTCCTCCTTCCATCCCTCCTTCCTTCCCTTTCTCTCTCCCTCCTTCCCTTCCTCTCTCCCTCCTTCCCTTTCTCTCTTCCTCTCTCCATCCTCCCCTCCCTCCAGTTATCCCTCCTTCCTTTCCTCCTTCCCTCCCTTCTTTCCTTTCCTCCCTCCCTCCTTCCCTCTTTCCTTCCTCTCTCCCTCCTTCCCTTTCTCTCTCCCTCCTTCCCTCCCTTCTTTCCTTTCCTCCCTCTTTTCCTCCCTCTTTTCCTCTCTCCCTCCTTTCTCCCTTCATCTCTCCCTCCTTCCTCCATCTCGTCTTTTTTCCTTCCTTTCTCTCTTCCCATCTCCCTCCCTCCTCTCTCCCCCTCCCACCTCCCCCTTTTCCCTTCCTCTCTCCCCCTCTCCTTTCCTCTCTCCCTCCCTCCCTCCCTGCTGCACTTGTGAGTAACCTTCTTGGGTTCAGCATGAAGGTCACTGGGCTCCAGATCAGCCACCATGCCACTGTCCTCAGAACAGCTCAGCTTCCTTTCCCCAACCAAGGATGAGGAGCTTAAATGAACACTCCGTCAAACCAAGTCTTTGCCCTGTGATTGCATGGTGAGTGTGAAGTCAAGATGTGCATGGTGAGTGTGATGCCAAGAGCTGCATGGTGAGTGTGATCTGCAGTGAGAGTGACCTGCAGTGAGAGTGACCTGCAGTGAGCGTGACCTGCAGTGAGCGTGACCTGCAGTGAGAGTGACCTGCAGTGAGAGTGACCTGCAGTGAGAGTGACCTGCAGTGCGTGTGACCTGCAGTGAGAGTGACCTGCAGTGAGAGTGACCTGCAGTGAGAGTGACCTGCAGTGAGAGTGACCTGCAGTGCGTGTGACCTGCAGTGAGAGTGACCTGCAGTGAATGTGACCTGCAGTGAGAGTGACCTGCAGTGAGAGTGACCTGCAGTGCGTGTGCAGGTTGCCCCCTGCTGGTGTGCACCACCGCCCTGGCAGGATCTGCCCATGGAGAGCGCCTCCCCGTGAACCTGGGTACCATGGTGGCAGGGGCGGGGGGGGGGGGTTGGGGGATGGGCCTGGAGCTGGGCTGCAGCCTCAGGCTGGTTTCTACGCTGTCTGTACGCTGTCTGTGCCCCACGGGTTCTGTGCGTAGTCACACTTGGATTTGGGCTCTGAGCTGACACCGGACCTAGTGGGCAGCCTGCGTTCTCGCTGTGAGCTCCAGGCAGCCTGCGTCAGCCAGGGGCTGGACTGGGCCCGCATCTCTAGGCCTGGGTGTGGCTGGTGCTCGTGGTCCTGTGGTTGTGAGCTGGCACCCACCTGGCTGTGTGTGTAAAACCGTCGGAAGAGCAGGTGAGGCTGTTTTTTCCTCCCTCGACCCTTTGCAGAGCATAACAAGTTGCATTAAGATGTGTGTTAAACGTGAGTTTGGACGTAGTCGCCTTGAACGCTGCTGGAACTCTAATCTCTCACTTTATTTCTATGGTTTATGTCGTGGCTACTTCAATAAATCATTTTAACGCCAGGCGATATAGGCCAACTCTATTTTATTGGAAGAAAAATCTTTATTCATGGCAGATTTTCCAATATGTGCCCAAATGCTGCCGCCGTGATATTTTATGTGCCTGTTTCAAAACAAACAGTTGCAAAGCAATTTCAGTGGCGAATGTGAACAATAAAAATGTGATTAGCGGTTCAGGAGCCCGGCGGCCATACTGTTCTGCCAGCGCTCGGCACTGCAGTGGAGCCCCAGTGGGTCTCTGCAGACAGCCCTGTCTCACAAGCGCTCTTCTCTCTGGACCCTGGTGCCTTAGGGAGGGTGGCCCAGCCGCAGCCCCGAGGCCCACCGTGTTGAAGGAATTCCTCTGAGTCTCTTAGCTCCAGCTGTCCCAGTTTGTGTGAAGGGCTTCGTGGGGCTTGTCTACAGGCTCCTTAGAAGGTGAGGAAGCCAGGCGAGTGTGTGGTGTGCCGCTGGCAAGAGCCCCCTCTGTACATGGGCAGAAGTTCCCTGGCTCGGGCAGCAGGCGTGCAGGGGCATTTCAGAAGGCATAGGGGCATGCCTTTGGAGGGTGCCCGTGACACCGGGGACACCACGGGCTCCTCTCCTTCTAAGCCCGTTTGTGCTGCTCAGGGCTTCCGTAGCTCACAGAGTGGGCTGTGCACACCCCCTGGCTACACACAGGATTCTGTCTATTGCTAATTCGGAGCTACTGACAGGTGGAGATGGGCTGGCAAGATGGCTCAGTGGTAAGAGCACTCGATATGCCAGCCTAGCTGTATGGACCTAGTCCCTGGAGCCCAGGCAAAACAGCCCAAGGCATTGGCTTTCATCTGTAACCCAGCACTCCCAGGGCAGGGGCGGGAGGCAGAGATGGGAGCATTCCCAGGGCAGGATGGGAGGCCGGGACAGGAAAGTCACCATAAGCTCTGTGGAGGCCGTAGCCTGAGTTTGCACACAGCAGCAGAAACAGCAAGAGAGACCCTCTCTCAAAACAGAGCAGAAAGAGGAAGCTGAGTCCCAAAAGGTGTTGTCTTACCTGAACGGGTGTGCCCACATCACACAACAACAGTGATTTCAAAATGAAATTTGAAGGTGGATTTGCACAGGTGCAGGCTTGGTTCTTTAGACTATCAACTTGTATTTGAAAAATTCTCCTTATGACTGGGGTACAGTCTGCAGATAAGGGGTAGATGGTGGCATGCGGGTCATGACAGCAACAGGTTTTACTGGGAAGTGTCATGTTAGAGTAAGTGTGCCAAAGTAGACTAGTCCTGGGAACCTGATTTCCCTGTGATCAGCTACTGCTTTAAGTGAAGACATCTGTAAATAAGATAAAACCCCTGTGTCATGCACAGGTCAGGAAAGCAGAGCATGTCGCATGCCTGTGGCCATTCACAGAGAACACGTAAATGGTGACCTTTTCTGTCTCCAGCTTAAAATAAAAATCTCGTTTTTCTGTTGCTGTAATTTGAATCTGGAACACCCCCAAAAGCTTTGACTGCACTGGTGGGCAAGGTCGGGGGGCAGGAGAGGGAAGGGAGGCAGGTCAATGTCGCCTTCAAGGCCTTAACTTCAAGGATGTAACTTCCTTCAGTTAAGCCCAACATCGTAAAGGTTCTGTCGCCAATCGGTGTCACCACAGGCCTGAAAGCAGCATGAGCCCGAGTCAGCCTTCCTTCCTTTAAGCTGATTTGTCTCGGGGTATTTGCTAACAGCAGTGGAGAGCTAGCCAGCGTCTTCGTCATTTTTACGTGTCCTATGTGTTGGGCATGACTTTGAATTAAAACGCAGTGTTCACTCCTCATTCTCTAGACTAGTTGAAAAGAATCGAGGGTCAGTAGGTCAGTGAGGTCACGTGTTTCTCAGGACTGGTGTCTGTCCTCTTGGCCTTTACTCGAGGGATTAGGAAGTTGTTCTTCAGCATGGCATCCTCACACATGGGGTCAAGCCTGGCCTTGCATGTGCTTTTGCCCTGACTCTGTCCAGTCTGAGGATGCCCAGGGGTTGGCCACTGGCCAGGCTGGTTTTAGACACAGCTGAGGCCCAGCCACGTACCCCAAGGAATTGTGGGTGTCTGCCCAGCCACTTGCACCATGGAACTGTGATGTCTGCATTCCTTTGACACCTAGAACATGTTAACTGACTCAGGGCTAGCTCCAACTTCTGGAAGGAAAGCCTAGTATCAAACCATCCACTATGACCACCAAATATAGTTGTTTCCCAGAATTCCTCAGCACGCCAGATCCCAGAGAGCAAAGGAACCAGAGCACCTAACTTCGTTTTTAAAATTTTTATTTCATGTGCATTTGTGTTTTGCCTGCACGTATATCTGAGTAAGGGTGTCAGGGCCCCTGAACGGTTACAGACAGCTGTAAACTGCCATGTGGGTGCAGTGAATAGAACCAGGGTTGTTTGGAAGAGCAGCCAGTGCTCCTACCTGCTGAGGCATCTCTCCAGCCCAAGAGCAGTGCTGCTTAAGTGACAGCTCCTCAGTGAAAAGCTAATCTGGTTAGGAAAAGTGGCCATTTGGGGCCCCCCCTTTCTGCACTGTCTTCCTGGCTGAGCACCAGAGGCAGAGTTGATGCGGATACCGGGAGCTGCCAGGATCCTCAGATGAATCTGAGGCCTTACGTCAGTGCAGGTTTGTGGGAAAGCACAGATTCTTGAATGGCTCCGGCCAGTGGAATTGTGTTTGGGATCTGTCTGAGGCGCCGGCGTGGAGCAGGAATGCAGTGCAAAGCCACTCAAGGCCAGCTATAGCAGGGGACTTCTGGATTCGGATTTTTGATGACACAAATAACACGTGCTCATAATTTTAATAATACGGAAAGTCTGACGGGTCGTGAGGCGTGCCTACAGATTGAAGCACTTTCTTAGCATTTTACATGTGTGTAGTATGTTTGTTCAAAAATAGAACTGTGTTAGTGACTTGATTTCTCATTTTAGTGTCTGTAGCAATACTGGTTGAGTGTGAGTGTGCATACGTGTGCACATAATTCAGTGGCGTCATTGCATCAGGTCATTCAGTTATTCTCATGCCATTCACCAGCAAACTCAAAACAGCTCTTTTATCTCCTTGGTTAAATTTACGCTCATGTTTTGTTTTTGTTTTTGCCTTTTCATCTTATTATAAGTGGAGGTTGTTGTTGTTGTTGTTTAATTCAAAAGTAGCTCCATTTATTGCTGTTTGTGTCTGTAAGTTTAGCAGGTGTGCATGAAAGGGTGCCTGTGTATGCATGCAGGGGTCAGTAGAGGGCGCTGCTGGTCCTCCCTGGCACTCCTCACACTCCTTTTGAGGCAACATCTCTCCTGGGATTGGCACCCGTGTTTCCTTGGGTTGGCTGGAAATGATGCCCCTGTCTCCAACCCCTGGGAGTTTGGGTTGGCTGTCACCGGCATGCTGGAATCCGGCTCTGGTCCCTCTAACGGCTGAGCCACCTTCCCAGCCCCTGCTACGGGTTTTCCAGTAATTCATGATTGATGTGTAGAGATGTAAGAGCTTTCTAATACTGTGTAGCCAGCAGTTTTACGACATTCAGAGTTCCGGCAGTTCCCTGCTAAGCGTCTTCACCGTGCAGCTAGCCGTCTGTCTGTACAGTTATGTGAGTGTGTTGTTATTTACTTGCCCCAGTGATGGGCTGTGGTGTGCGTCACTGCCTTGTTCTGCTTCAAGCAGAAAAGCTTTGCGTTTCTCACTGTTTGGTGTGCCCTCTGTCACAGGCTTGCCATATGTTAATTATCCTGGGGCGCTTTAAGCCCATCAAAGTGTCTGTCGTGTCTAATTTTGTTAAACGTTTTTTCTTGTACCTGTTGAGCGGCTACCACCGTTTTGCCCTTTCTTCCGTCACTGCAGTCCACTGCATCGTATCTCTGGAGGCTGGGCCATCCTTGCATTCCAGGATCAGTGTGCTCGACCGTGCTGTGTCAGCAGGCCCTGTGCTGGTTCCTGCACTTGCTAGGCCTTGCTGAGGCTGCTGCTCACCTGCCACCCTTCAGGGACGCTGGCCCACAATTCCTGTTCTTCTAGCTCCTGGTCTGGCTTGTGTGTGGGTAGGAAGTGTCGCCTCACCAGACGAGTTCACAAGCGCCTATGACACTCACACTTGGAGGAGCTTGGGGAGGGTTGGAGTTACTTATTAAATGTTTGGTAGAAGTCTCTGGTGACATAATTGGATCCCGGGTTTTTTGCTGCTGGATTTCCTTAGTGTCTTTGTTCATTGTTGCCTTGCTTGTAGTCTTTGCTTCTCCACAGTTTACTCTTTTTTTTTCTAATTATTTTTATTTTTATTATTTACAGTTTATTCACTTTGTATCCCCCTGTGCCTCCTTCCCTCTTCCCCTCTCAATCCCACTCTCTCTCCTCCCCACCCATGTTCCCCTCACAGTCCACTGATAGGGGAGGTCCTCCTCCCCTTCCCTCTGACCCTAGCCTATCAGGTCTCATCAGGACTGGCTGCATTGTCTTCCTCTGTGGCCGGGTAAGGCTGCTCCCCCTCAGTTTACTCTTAGTAGGAAATATTCTTGGAATTCGTCTGCTTTTTGTAGATAGCCAAATTCTTGGCCTAGAATTGTTCCTATGGTTCTTAATATATTTTGGATTTCTTCTCTCTACTGATTTACGTGGTGTGGGTCTCTGAATACCCCTGGCTGGCCTGGGACTCGATATGTAGCAAGGCTGGCCTTCCGTGCATGGAGATCCACCCGCCTCTGCCTCGTGAGTGCTGAGGTTGAAGGCGTGCACCACCAGATCGGGGGATAGTTTCTGCTTCTGTGACGTTGAGTACCACATATTTGCCACACAAGTAGCTTCATTTGTCGTCTTATATGAGTGTTTTCGTTAGCTGAAGTGACAGGGGCTGACTCAGAGCTGCACTGCTGAGCACCTCACCCACCCCGTCAGGATGTGCGTGTGCCCTGTCAGAAGTCAGGGGGGCCGCACTCGTCTGCCTCGTCTTCCAGTTTCCACTTCAGATGGTTCTGCTCTGGTATTTGCTGCTTTCTTATTTTCACTTGGAGCTTAAGTTTGTGTTCTTGTTGTCACTATTTTTATTGGGCTATGAAGACAAGTTTATTTATTCAAATTTTATCTTAACATAGGTATCCAGAAAGCTACCCAGATGTCAACAACATTTACCTGGATGTCTGGGACTTCCTGTGTACTCTCAGTGTGTCTGACTGGATGTCTGGGACTTTCTGTGTACTCTCAGTGTGCCGTGGCTGGACGTCTGGTACTTCCTCTGTCCTTTTAGGGTGCCATGAGTGCACAGTGTGCCTTTTATGCTTAATAACTTGGCATTTTTTCTGTTTCTGTTTGTGTTTATTGCACACACACTCCCCCATGTGTGATGCACCCCCAAAGTGACATGCATCCCACTTTTTTTCTGTCTCATGATTAGTTTTAAATACTGAGGTGTGTGGCTGGGATGTGACTCCGGGGTAGATTGCTTGCTTAGCAGGGAAAGCGAAATTTTCGAGTCACGTCGTTATGTGCTTCCTAGCATCTCCCGTCTACCTAGAACTCTTCAGTAGTGTGTTTCTCGTGCTTCAGCTATGCATATCACAAAGTAAAACTTCTGCCGGCTTATGTTCGCTCAGCATCTCCCCTCCCCTAGCCTGTCTTCCCTGGCCATGCTTTCATAGAGCCTTAGACACCCAGACTGTCCATCAGGCTGTTTTCGTCACACCTTAGGACCTTTACTCTTTCTGCTCTCTCCAGCCATTTGCCTAGAACTTTTTCTTCTCTCTCTTACCTGAAATTTCCCCACGAGGACGAAGGACACTCTCTGTCTCCCATGCTAACCCATCACTGCATATGCACCTCAGGGTTAAACAGCCACCGACTGCATGTCTAATGGAGCATTACAAACTGGGCACTGGCTTTTAATGTTTTGTTGAGTTTTATGTGCAGCTTCGCTAAGCTTTAGAATTATTTGTAAGTGAAGCTGGAACATAGTTCTTATGTCATGCGCTAGTTGTTACACTCTGTGCTTTGAAGTATTTATAGTTTCACACGGAGCTGAGAGAAGATGGCGCATGGAGACTCCTGCACTCTACATCCAGCTTGTGGGCATAGTTTCTGTGCTGCTGGGTCATTTCAAACCCGAAAATCCACCTTCTTACAGTGTGCATGCATAATCCAGCTTCATCATTTGGTTTTTAGGCGTGGTTCATACGACAGTACGTTGTCCTTATTCTGTGGTGCTTGCGAATGTAGATTCTCTGTCTTGGGAACCTGGAGTGAGAGTGAGAGCGGGTGTTGAATTAGTCCACCTGCCTGATGATCTCTCTAGTCACTCTGCTGACCGAGGAGGGCACAATTGTGCCAGCTGCTGGGGTTCAAGGCATCTTCCGCCCTGTGTCTCACCGTCTCCCAGCGTTGCCAGTTGGGTCACGCATATTTAGGGCTTCTGTGTGTCCTAGTCGCTTCAGCTGTCACCTTGACACTCACCTGAGAGGGAGACTCAACTGAGGGATTGCCCTGATCAGACTGGAACATCTGTGGGGACTGTTTGTTAGTCACGGGGGGACCATCCCATGGTGGGCAGCACCGTTCCCTGGGAAGGTGGTCCTGGCTTATAGGAGAAAGCTAGCTGAGCGTGAGTGGGTGAGTGTGCCAAGGAGCCTTCTCTGTCAGGTTCCTGCCCTGACTTCCCTTGGGGATGGACTATGACCAGGGAGTATAAGCTGAAATAAATCCTCTCCTCACTCTGGCTGCTTATGCTCACAGTGTTTTTTCACGGCAACAGGGAAGGGAATCGGGATGCGTGTTTTCCTGGTGAATTCAGTTTGTATGTAATTTTACCAGCTTTATTTTGTCCCTACCCAATGTCTCTCTTGCTGTAGTTTTCTTTCCTGTGAAGACTACTTCTTCTGATGCCAGTATGCTGTACTTTCTTTCTCTTTATGTTTTCTTCTGTCTTTCTGTAGTCATTCAATCTTCCCATATCATCGGCTAGTGAAATGAGTTTCTTGCAGACAGCGTGCAGTTGGGTCATTCTCACGTGTAATCTGTGTGTGAAATTGTCTTTTCAGCAGTCAGTTTAGATCTTTGACACTTGTGATGATTGATGTGCTCAGGTACTGCCCATTGTTTTATTGACCATTTATTTATTGTTTGCCTTTTTTGTTTGTTTCCGTTCTCTTCTTGGTTTTCTGTGGATTACTTTAACATTTGTTTAGAATTTAATTTTGGTTTATATGTAGTAGTTTTGACTGAATTTCTTTGTAAGGACTTGGTATGTGTGTATGTGTGTGTGTGTATGCATGAGTGTGTGTGTACACTCTTAACCTCCTACAGCACAAGGAGGTGTTTGTCTTCTCTCTGTGTGGACCATGCCTTCTGTTCTCCTGCCACTCTTAGCCCCCACTGGCTCCTCTTGCCTCTCCTGGCTCAGCCACCTGTCTCTGTCATTGGTGCTCAAGGAGCCCAGTGTATTTTAAAGGATAGGCCAAGTGGCAGCTTTTTACTTGTAGAATTGGTTGAGTAAAGGCTGTCTGGATTGTCAACGTCCTGCAGTGGGCGCTGACTTTTGTGGGGTTCCACTGCGTCCCTGCACTTAGATCACCAAGTGTCAGTAGCAAGCGCTCAGCAAATATTTGTGTGAGCCAGTGTGTGTGTAATGGGAGTGGTAGTGGGTCTAGGCTGTGATGAGCCGTAGAGTCTGGACTTAACCTCATAACTGCTCAAGTGCTGTGCAAGAATGTTAAGCAGAGAAGTGACCTTTGCATTTAGAAAGTTCTGTGTGAGAGTCTTTTGTGCGGGGAGAGCACTTTGGAGCAACTGAGTTAACTAGTGGTTACTACCCAACCACTGTCCTTGCATCATCCCCCTTTCCTGGAAGTTGTTTTTTTTTTTTTTTTTTTTTTTTTGTTTTTAGTTGTTTTTTTTTTTTTTTTTTTAATGTGTGGACAGGCTCTCTCCCCTGTGGTAGGTACGAATAGATCTCACAGTTGTAGCTGTAGAAGGAAGAATATTGTTGTCCGAGCTTGTCCTTGTCCGAGCTCCTGTGACTGTTCTAGTAGCTCAGGCTGTGACGCTGGAACAAGAGTGGACATGGCCAGAGCTGCAGTCAGCTGACCTTAAGATGAGGAGGCTGCTCCAGTTGACCCCATGAGTTTACAGTAGCCAGGAAGGTCCTGAAAACATGGAAGGAGACTGAACTGGCCAGTGCAAGCCCTGGCATACAGTCATGCCTTTTCTTGTTGTGGTGATAATGTACCTAGAGACAGCTTGGAGGATGAAGAAATTATTTTGTCTGCTGGTGGGAGAAACACAGTTATCAAGGCAGGGAAGGGTTGGTGGTGGAATGTGTCCTGTTGTGCTGGGCCCAGGGAGACAACTCTCAAGGCCCTTCCCCAGCAACCCCCATATTTCAGTGGGGCCTCATTTCCTAAAGGAGCCCTATGGATCGGAGCCATGGAAACGCTACTGCAGGTTTTACAGTGGGGGCTAAGGCAAGGTCAGGTCTTGGTGGCTGCTCAGGGCGGGGTGGGCACGGTGAGACAGGGCCATCTCAGCTTTTGTCAGTCATCTTCCCTGGGATTAGAGTACCTCATGTGTCCATGTGCCCCTCAGGGTGCTCAGAACTCCTGTGCTCAGGAATAGCTGGGACTGCCTGTGTGAACAATGTGCTGGAAATTAGGTTTGTTTTTGCAATCAGAAAGTTGTTATTCTTTAATTAGCATTCCTCAGAAATATTCATGGAAGGTGAAGGTTTGGGCAACAAAGGTTAAAGACCATGGAGTGATCCTACTTCCCCTGTGGTCTTCAGGGTCTCCTGGCCTGGGTTCAGCTTGTGGGTCTGCACCTGGAAGCCTGCCATCTGCATTCTGGTTCGGACATACACACAAATCCATTTTACTTCTGTGTATGCCACACGTGTGTGCTTCCACACAGCACATGTATCCACATGTACCCATCAGGCACTCTTAGTAGCCTAGGCTGTCCTGCCCAGCCTCTGGCTACGTCGCCTGTTCCCTCAACCCCTCCAGCTTTCCCATCCTGCTAGAGAAGGTGATACATGGTCTTTTTATAGTGCATGTGTGCTGGTGAAAGATCCTTGTAGCTCTCTTCCTCCCCCTCTTCCCTTGTACTTCCCCTTCCTCTCCTTCTTCCTGTCCTCCTCCTTACTGGGGGGCGGGAGGGGGATGAGCCTTAGGCACTACATGCTCGGCAGCCACCCTGCTCCTGAGCTGTGTCTCCAGCAGAGTGTTCATGTCTCACTTTGAGGACTCTGGCTGAGTGACCTGCATCTTTTTATTTTCGTTTCTGAGGACCAGCCAGCTCTGCTGGTTTAACTTGTGGCCTGCCTTCTGAGTGCTGGGACTGCAGGCACACAGTGGCTCCCCTCCACTTGCCTTCTTTAAAAGTGTCTTCAGACTCTAACACCTTGTTCACTCCCCCCTAACCCACTGTCCCAGGTGAGGGGGACTGTGAGCAAGCCTGCTCTCCTGGTGGCTCTTGTTCTTGTCTAAGTAATGTTCCCCTCTCTTCCCCCTCTCCCCCATTTCCCTCGTCCCCTCCTCCCCTCCCCTCATTCTCTGAGCAGTTATGCTCTGAAATGACAGGCAGGGGCCACGCCTGCCCAGCATTGAGTTCTGCAGATGCAGGCGCCAAGCCTTGGGCTCCAGTCACTGAGCACCCTTCTGGTTCCCGTTTGGAAACTTTGATGTCTACATTTTTACTTCTATACATTTTGCTTTTGCTGCCACTGAGAATCATGGGACTGTGTTCTCAGCTCTCTTGTCAACTGGTGTATCTTAGTTTTGGTTCTGTCTCTGTGATAAAACTCTGACCAAATGGCAGCCTGGGGAGGATAGGGTTTTTATTTCACCTTATAGCTCTCTGGTTATCCTTTGTTATGGAGGCAAGTTGGGACAGGATCTCGAGGCAGGAACCTGGAGGCAGGAACTGAAGCAGAAGCCATGGAGGAACCCTGGCCTGTTCCTCATGTTTTCTTATATAGCTGGGACCGCCAGCACCACCCACATTGGGCTGGCCCTCCTACATCAATCGCTAATTAAGAGAGCACCCCACCAACTTGTACAGGCCAGTCTCGTGTGAGCATTTTCCCCAGATATGACATTATAAGAAGAAATGTGGATTTGTGTCCAATCAGCTTCATCCTCCCGGCCCCTTCTCCCTCTGTCAGACACCTCTTTCTGCCTGCGTGGTGGGTGCTCGTGCTTTGCCGTGGAGCGTGGAGTGACTCACACCCCTGTCCCTCTGCTCCTGCCTGTTTGCAGGCCCCTGGCACAATGCATGGCTGCTGGCAGTCCACCTGCCGTCCCTGGGCACGTGGCTCTAGATGGCTGCAGCGTCCTGCTGGGTATGGAGAGCTTAGTGGACAGAGTACTAAGCCTGTGGCCCACATCCACCAGGCAGCAGCAGGGCTGAGGCTGAGGAGCTGGTGGTAACGTGGACACCAGCAGGAGGAGGTGGGGAGGAAGGAGCTGCCTGGCTGAAGGTCTCTGCAGCACGTCCGGCTGCACGCTCAGCCTGTACCTACAGTGCAATGGTCTTCTCACAGACACAAATATAAAACAAGATACCTTCCCACTGCAGAACAGTGAGGTCTTGGACGGTCCATCTCTTCTTATTAATCTCACAGGGGCTCGTGTTGGAATATAAATAGACTTTATTTGTGCTTGCAAATCAAATCACCATGAAAGGTTATTTCAAGAGGCAGAAGCAAAATCATAATAAAATAATTTAGTGGAAAGGGGAGCTGAGAGTGTGCTTAATGGAACATGATGGGGTTTAATTTTCTTACTGTTTCCATCATTAAAGCTCCATTATCTTTCCCAAGCCCTCATTTAGGTGTCCTGTCAGAGCGTGGCTCCTAGCTATTTCTGGGGCACATGGAGGCTGGGGTGCCATTAGGACAGAAATCACTAATGCTGCTCCATCCTTTCATTTCTGCTCTTTGATGGCTGTGTCTTGCTTCCAAGTTTCCCACCTGGTTGTGCTCAACTCATGTCCTGAAAGCATGTGTGCCTCCACCCAGGAGCTTTCAAAGGAGTGAAGAACCAAGCCTTATTGTCGAGCGAGTCCTGAGGGGTTCATTTTGGCGAGGGGGGGGGGCTGACACTTTCCGTTTCACAGAATTTGATGGACCAGAACTGAACTGAGACCCTTGAGGAGAATTCCAGGAAGGTCTGGCCCTTTGGTGGCCTGCTGTAGCTGGTGGAGAGTCTGGCGACCTGCTCAGCCACAGGGACAGCCCGGTGTGCTGTCATTCTTACACCAGACAGTCTTTGACAAAGCCTGAGGCTTCTGGCCAGGCTGGCTGCCTAGCGCCCACCTGTCTCTGCCCTGCCCCTGCCAGGGCTTCAGGCTTTTAAGTAGGTGCTGGAGGTTTGAACATAGGCCCCTAGCCACAGAGCCATCTTGCAAGCTCTGAGTGTTAGTTTTTATACAGAGTTTGGTGTGGATTCTAAAAACCTGAGCCCGCTGCTGGGTTGGGGGGTGAGGGGCTAGGGGAGAGTGTGTGGGTCTCGGTAGCTGGCCTTGGCGTTGACGGTGTCTCTGCTGCAAACACCCACGTGCTCGGGGCTGCGAACCACGGCTGGTGCAGTTCCCTGCAACCTCTTTCTTTCCGGGTTCTGCTGTTTCTCCCTGCCCAGCGTCACCGCCTGCTCTGTCCTGGGAACTGCCAGCTCACACTGGCATCAGTCTGGCCTAATCCTCGGCACCTGGTACCCATTGCCCTGCAGGGTGCGGCCTGCCCATCCTTCGATGGGAAAGCTCCCAGGGAACTTGGTTGGGGCCTGAGCCCAGGGCAAGGCAGGCAGGAGCTGGCCTGGGCTGCTGCTGCTTTTGACGTTTCCTACTTTAGGTCAGTCTTGGGTGGCATTTCTGTTTGTTTGTTTTGATTTTGGTTTTTTGGTTTTTTTCCAGAGGTTGGGGATGATCCCAGCTGAAAAGCAATGTGTGCCGTAGAAGGCGGGTGACTTGAGTCTGCAGCCATAGTTCTTGATGGCGTAAACTTTGATCCATGAACAATAAAACCTAAGTGTCTCTGCATCTGGGTGCAGGGTTGGGGTTCTCGTGGGGAGCCCTGAGGGGGCCCGGCGTGCCCTGCTTGTTACATACCCTGCAAAGCGTCGTGGTCTCTGTGCAGGATGAGGTTGGTTTGGGTTTTGTTCCAGAACAGCATGCTCTGTGAGGTGAGATGCTCTGTGCGGGTGACTCAGGATGACGGACAGTTACTGTGGACCTTCACAGACCTGACTGAGGCACACATAAGCCATGGAGACTTGTAACATGGTTTAAAGCTCAGGCCCTTTGCTGGGCCAGTTTTCCAGCTACTATCAAGACGTAACCGACTATTCTAGCCTGGGTCCCAGCCACGTGGCTAGCTCCCTCCCTGTCTGCTCCGGTCAGGGCTGTATCTCCCGCATCACTTGTGTCTTCCCGGAAGTTGTGGCCTAGCACTTCCAGCTATTGGCCATCAGTCGCATCGAGAACACACGCAGCTCTCAGATGGCCTGGAGGGCGGTCTGACCTTCCAGTACCTGAGCAGCTGCGGGAGGACAAGTACTCACAAGTGTAAGGCCATCGATGGCAACACAAGACCCTGCTGGCACTTAGCTCTCTGCAGGTACAGCAATCAACAAGTGATAACACGGAGACACACCTCACTCAGTGTGAAGGAAGGTTGCCCCAACAGATGGGGGCAGACGGCTGAGCGGTTAGAGCATCAACTGCTGTCAGGACCTGAGCCCGGGTCCCAGCACCCATGCAAGCAGCTTCCAATCTCCTGTAAATCCATTTCTGGGAGGTCTGGAGCCCTCTCCTGGGCTCCCCAGGCACTGCACGTATGTGTGCATACATACACACACACACACACACACACACACACACACACACACACACACACACGGGACTCAGCATCCTTCACAGGAGTGTTCCTGCTCCCACCACCCACTCCAACCCGACCCACCAGTGGCTCCAGTCTAAGAATCTGCTGACCGGCCTGAACACCCAAGCTTCTCACACACGTTTGGAAGGAGCTGGAGGGGCAGAGCTCCGCTGCCGGTCGCTGTTTCTAATCAGGGTTCTATGACACAGAGGAGCCCTGGGAACAAAGAGAGGCTGGCTCCCAGACATGCAGCCACACTCTGATGCACACTAATGCTCACTGAGAACACACCCACCACCCACACACACATGGACAAGCCGTTTGCAGAGGGACACATGGAGACTTTAAAGTCTGTCACTTTTTATAGATTTTTATTGTTAACGTCTGTGTGTGTGTGTGGCGCATGTTGTGTGCATGTGTACACGTGTGTATCTGTGTACACATGGGTGTGCATGCAAAGCTCCTGCCCCTCTGGTGGGCTGCGTGGAGGGGAGACCAGCGAGGCTGGTTCTCGCGCTGGAGTCTTGGATGCCCAGGTGGGTGTCCCTGGGAAAGCCATGCTCCCCCAGGGTGTGCGATGGCACTCAGCCGGCTCCTGAGCACTCTGTAATAGCACAGCTTCTCCTTGCTCTCCGGCTGGTCCGTGTGCACTCACAGAAGGATGAGGGTGCACAGCTGTGCCGTCCTTCACCCACTCACGTGTGGGTGGTCCTTGCCGCTGTCCGCAGCAGGCCTCGGAGGCGGCGAGACTGACTTGACCGTGGCCACCGAGCTCAGCAGTGCTTGTAGGCTGATGGCGCACTGAGCTGCACTCCCTCTGTGGCATTCTGAGCCTGCTGCACAACCGTGGGTCTGTGCCCAGTCCGCCTGTATGTTACCTTGCTGCCCGTGCCTGAGCGCACCAGGGTCACCACCAAAGCAGGTCACCTGGGATGGTGTGCTGTCCCTGTGTCTGCTCGCCTCGCCTAGCCTGGAGGTAGCAGTCACAGCACCTCCCGTCCCCCTCCTGAGGAAGGTGCACGCGGCACCAGCAGCTCCTGAGAACTCACAGGCGGGACGGTCCGAAGCCCCAGCACCGTCTTCCTGGTCGCGGTGGGGACAGTGTGCTAGTGAGTTTGGGCAGCTGTGCCCGCCTTTACGTGGTCCACAGTCTCCTGCCTTACCGCTCCAGGGCTGGGGCTGGGCACATCCACCCACATGCTGTGGCGTGACCGTCCTTAACTGGCGGTTACTGTATGCACAGCAGGCTGATATGTCTTTGATTCACTAGTCAGTCTCCTGCCCTTGGAGGGGCGCAGGGTGTTGGGCTTGTGTCTTTAGCATGTCGGCTGTGTTTATAGCTACTTGGCTACAGCACCCCCAGTCAGTAGGGAACTACACCTTGGCTCCCCTGACAAGAATTCTACCCAGATGGCTCCTCCTGCCTTCACGGGAGGCGCTCTGTCTCCCAGGCCTTGTGTTGTTATTTTGGGCAGCTGGGGAGAGGGGAGATGAGGGAGGTCTGTGCACACTTGCGTCCTGCTGGTTCACCGCTTCAGGCCGCTCTTCCGCCAGGCACATCGCAGGCCAGGTCGGTCTGTGCACACTCAGGGAACATACATAAGCGAGGCGACATCCACCCCCAGGGCGCTGCCCCAGCAGCTCCCTTTAGGCGCTGTTGCCAGAGTTCTCTGCCGGCAGCCTTGGCAGTGGCCCATCGCTCTGCCTTGCGGCACACCCCATCAGGAGCCAGGGCCGTGGGAGCTTGCTAGAATCCAGATGACACGGATGTGCCAGGCTAGGAGCCAAGCAATGGTTAGCCTGCAGAGTTCCTCAGCTCTGCCACCCTCGTGGACCAGGACCAGAATTCCAGTGACGCCTTGGCAGCAGTACCGGCTGCTTCCGGCCTGCTCTGCCAGGTGGAGCACTCCACTTGTGGTCATTGGTACCTGCGGCTGCTGGAGGACCCCGGTGGTCCCTGCCAGTCAGATTTAACTGTGGTGTTTGCTTCCTCTGTCATCATCAGTGGGCGATGCCTGCTCTGTCTCACTGTCTGACTCTTACGCTCTTTGCACCATACAGCTTAGCTCCAGATGGAGAAAAGCCTGGGCCCAGGCACTCCTTCACCCTTGCCCAGCTCGTGCCCACTCACCCACAAGCTCTGGCCTCGTTGGTAGAGGAGCTGTTCAGCTACATTACTGCTGGCACCACAGGTGCCCTAGCAGGCACTCAGCGTCCGCCATCACACCCCAGACAGCCCCACGAGGGCCCCCAATCCTGTGTCTTCTTCCCTGCCTCTCTGTGATATAAACGACTGAACTGATTTTAAACTCTCGTCGGGCTTGCCTCCTTCCCACTCCTCTCCCCAGGATTGGTGTGTGAGTCACAGAGCAGTTTCCAAATTTTTCTGAGGAAAGCTTCTTTGAATTGAGGGTGTTGGAGCAGCATCTTGCTTCTCTGCCCCCTGACACTCCAGCCCTCTGTCTTCTCAGGGTTGTAAGCCCCACCAGGGCTCTGGGCACAGGAACAATGACCTTGGGCTTTCTGTAGATGCAAGTGTTTCGCCACAGCCCGTGGCCTCTGTGGTAGAAGCTGCGAGAATGGAGGCCGAGCCTTTGCTGTTTCAGGAGGCCTGTGAGGTTGGCGGTTGCACCTGCAGATAGTGTGGATGGGGTCGGGATGTGGAGCCACATGGCTGTGCAGATGTGCAGGTTGCGAGGGTAGCTGCCACCGAAGAGACGAGAACCCAGAGGGTGGCCTCAGCTTAGCGTCCACAGAGCTGGGGCCGTGGGCAGAAGGACCTTGGGAAAAGTCATCCGTCAAAAGCAAAGCGTCTCTTGCCCTCATGCGTATTTACCAAAGCTCCCAGGGGTCTCACCAGAAGTGAGAAGGCTTACAAATGGAAGTGAGTGGGCAGGGTCACCTCCTGGAGCCTCACTTTGGACCACTGTAGAAGTGTGTGGGTCCCAGCTGGCTCCGAAGCCGGCCCGGCTGACAGTGGAGCTGAGCTGCCACGTATGTGGCTATTTTCTTTCTATGTGGCTCATTGCACTGAGCACAGTGTTGTCCCTCCTCTTTAAGGACTATTCTGCTCTGAGTCCTCTCTCTCTATTGCCCAGTGGACCTTAAGTTGCTTTTGTGTTCTCCTAATTGTGGACACACGGCCACTCAGTCTAAGGCTTCAGTGCCTTAGACGTCACAGCAAGCGGGACACTGGCCTGCCATGACGCCGCTTCAGCTCGGCCGCTCTATTGCTAGCGTTTACTTGCTGAGGCCTTGGTACTTGGGCACCTTCTGTGAGCACTGAGGCTGTTAGCCAGAAAGCCGGTGCTTCAGGCTGCGCTCGCCCCCTTCCTTAGCAGACGCTGCCTGTCCTAATGGAGTTCCATCTGCGAAGCCAACACTGAATTTTGCTGCTTCCATTCTGATCATCTGGACTCAAGTGCTGTGTTCTCTTAGCCCCCTCAGTGTTCTGTTTATTAGACATCCCCCACTGTGGCGTCAGACACACAAATGATGCCAACAGTGCCTCCTGATGGGCTGTGGAGGAAGGAGGTGAGTGTTGTCCTTTAGCTGGCCTGGGCTCGCAGTTTGTGGGCAGCCGGGGGTGCCTGCTCTCCTGAGCCAGGCTCCCTGATCGCTACGTCAGCCTGGGCAGCAGCTCGAGTGTACATGCTGTTGTTTTGGGTAAGACCTACAAGCGTCCTTAGAGCTCAGTGGTCAGTGCTGGGGCTCTGGTGGCAGTGGAGGTCAGGTCCATCGTAGCCCAAAGGGAGACAGGACATGTGTCCTCCCTGCGGCCCAGGTCAGCACTCCTGGGTTCCATCCGACCCTGGATGCAGATTGCTCTGTTTGCTTGTTTCTGAGACAGGCTCTCATTCTGTAGCCCAGGATGACCTTGAATTCAGATCCTTCTGCCTTGTGAGGGCTTGGATTCTGGTGTGAGTAGCCGCGTTCCCTCTGCACTCCTTTCAGGTGACCTGACCGGCTGCTGGCTGGCCAAGTGCTGGCTGGCTTGACCCACCCTTTCTGTGACCTGTCTCAGCATTGTACCGACAGAAGTGGGGCCCCTGCCAGCCCAGACGGAGCTCCGGGGTGGAGTGTGACAGGTTGTGCTTGGCTGTATCACCTCCTCATCTGTAGAAGCAAGTGAGGGTGAAATGGGAAGCGGAGATGAGGCGCGTGCCCAGCCGTCTGTCTGCACACAGCGAGCTCCTGTGGCCACCTGTGAGGTCGCTCCGCCAATGCTGGTGTCTGGACCTCCCATCATGTCCAAGGATGGACTGCAGGGCCTGTGTGCTTGGCTGTCTCCTTCCCTGCCTTGGTGTCAGGAGAACACAGCGTGGGCTCCCTCCTCATCTAAGGCGCTGCAGACACTGGAGTCGGGGCAGTAAGGGAGATGTCCCTGCCTCCTGTTTCTGTCTGTGCACCCGGAACCGAGGCACACACTCTTGGGGAGGGCCCAGGCCGGAACAGTGGAGCCACCTGGGTGGCTTGGCCTCTGACCAGAGCCAGCTCCCGGCCCTTGTCTCCTGGCAGCACTATGGTGTGCCCGCTTGCTTACTTCTGTGTCCTGGTCCCCAGATAATCTTCTGCACCGACTTAAAGAGATGGATGAACAGAACAATCTTGTTAAAGTCTGAGAGGGGAAGCAACTCAGCTGGATAAATGTGAGTGGTGTGGTCTTAGGCCACGCTCCAGCCTTCTCCGTGGCCCTGCAGGTCATGACCTGGTCCTCAGCTGCTCTCACCCCTCCTCACTGTGAGCAGACGGCCGTCTGTGCAGGCTCTGCCTGCCTGCTTCATGTAGAAGCCTGTTACCTATAGTTGGAAAAGCAAGCAAAGAAACTCCAGAGCATAAGTTTATTAAAAATGTGTTTATTTTTATTTTATGTACATTGGTGTTTTGCCTGCATGCATGTCTGTGTGAGGGCGTCAGATCCCTGGGAACAGGAGTTATAGACAATTATGAGCTGCCATGAGGGTGCTGGGAATTGAACCCAGATCCTCTGGAAGAGCAGCCAGTGCTCATAACCACTGAGCCATCTCTCCAGCCCCCGAGAGCGTAAGTCTTACTAAGTCGCCACTTTAGGATATGTGAGGTTCAGGATCCGTGCTAGCTTGGGAATGAAGGTGAGCACGGTCTGCGGCAGTGTGGAGAACAGAAGGGCGCTGTCTGCAGAGTGTGGAACTGGGGCCTCATCCCCACACTCTACACCGAATGTTCTTTCAAGTTGGTGCACGGTACCCCCGCTTCCTGAGCCCCCGCAGCGGTGGTGAGAGCGTGTGCTTGCCAGGGTGTTTTCTTGGGGCCACAGGCCTCCGCAGATGTGGTGGTGTGGCCAGCGAAGGCCTTCACTTTGAGGCGTTACAGGACCTCCTGCTGGGAGCCCTGCCTGTCTGGCTAGGATCTGACCTGGCCTCTTGGTCAGGTTTGAGAGCTGGCCCGCAGCTCGAAGCTCGGGGAAACCCCCATTGCTGGTCCCTGGAGGAGGAGCAGGAGTGGCAGGCCCTGGGGGGTGGATGGAGGGGCATCCTCCCACCTGGAATCCTGTCACGGGAAGGCCAGAAGCTGCATGCCGCTCTGACTTCCAGGCCAAACATGTCCTCTATCCCAATTTGGAGATAATGTCTTTGAAAACAATAAAAACAAGAAAAAAGAGGTGCATTCCACTGTGAGCTTTATCTCCAGCGAGACTGGTCTTTGTTTACTGCTACTGGCCTGTGAAAAGGACTGGGGAATGTCGTTTTCCAAAAAGGACCCAAATCAGAGATTGAATGGCCTGGCCCTCTGAAAGAGAACAGCTCTGCTCTGTGTGGTTACTTTATCAAGAAGAGCATGCTGTGGCATCTGGGCTCTTCTTAATCAGCCCTTTCTTCCGCCGTCGAACTGTACGTGTAATTGGATGAAGTTGGTGCCTGCACATCCATCATCGTGAGCTAATACCAGGGACACCCTGGTTGTGGGCATCTGCTCAGGGGCTCTGTGTGCACACTGAAATCAGTGTCAGACACTGGTACTTGAAAGCGCATGCCTTGTCTGACACAGAGATGCGCATGGAGTTTCAAGGCTCTCCACAGTGGGACAGGTCAGTCCAGAGGAGGATGCCCAGTCATGGGCACACCCTGTGCTCTGTAAGCTCCGGAGCCATACATTGCCCTAGAAGGCCCTGGCCTCTCTACCCATGTGTTTTCTTAGCTCCCAGGTAGCTGGAAGTTACAAACAGGATGAGGAGGAAGATGACAGCCTTGTTGGCCCTTAGGAGCAGTCACAGCCATGCCCAGTCAGAGTGGGCAGGGAAATGCCAGTGCACTGTGGACCTGGGAGTGTGTGTATTCACGTGGGAGCATGTGTATTCATGTGTGTCAGAACTCAGAGACAAACATGAGAACAGGTCATTAGAACGGGCAGGTGGCTTTCAGTAAGGCCAGTATCACAGACAAGGCTTTGCTGAGTCTGGTCAGCATGGACAGTGAAAAAGGACAGGGTCAGTAGTAGGGCTGAGGGATACCCCTGAAGGCTGAAGAGAATGCTCCAGCTGTCTTGAGGGCAGTGAGTTTCCTAAGGAAACTCAAAGTCCCGGTGTTGGGCCAAGGTGTGGATGCCTTGTGGAGAAGTGTGAGGAAACATGATAAAGTTAACAGAATCCCCCCAAGCCTGTGGCTGTCACCACAATCCTTCCAGGCCTCCGGGAAACAACACTAAATAGCTCAACAGCATCTGTGTGTGGGTAGAGCAGGTGCCCGGAAGGTGAGGTCCGTGCCACTCACCATCCGTTATCACAGGTGCACCAGCCCGAAAGGAACCGGGTGAGCAGAGCACCAAGGGCTAGTGAGGGAACAGACGCGTCTGCTTCTGCAGATCAGTGCTCACAGGAAACGTCCCAGTCACCCACCCCTCCTCCGCCCACGCCAGCGCTTCGCCACTCCATCCCCAGACCACGGGCTCCTGTTGTTTGCTGTCAATGCGTTCGTGCTGTTCTAATGACCTGTTCTTAACTGTGCGATGCTAGTGGCGCGTTGCCTTCTCCCTCGGCTACGAGGTCGCCTCCGCCACGGCGCGACTTTGGTTGGCTCCCAGCACACACCTCTTCATTTTCCAGTACAAGCCAAGGACACTGATGGTGCAGTCAGCACGTGTGGCAAAAACCGAAAGACACCAATGGCGCCTGCTAAGGCTGTGACACAGGCTTCGCTTAGTTACTGCTCCAGCTCGATGACCTCGCTGCGCTCGGGAGCTGACATGGGACCAGATGGGGCTTAACCCCCTCCCTGCAGAAGAGCAGCTTAAGAACTTGTGTGAGGTTGCGGGGTCAGCTGGTCAAATACTAACCCCAGGAAGTCAAGACGCTTCCGTCTTCAGAAAGGGGTGCATTTCCATCCAATTTTGCCTTCTCAGTGGCGTCCATCCTCGCCACCCTACCCACAGCAGGCGTAGCCCCAAGGCAGCCCTCCCAGCTCGTCCCTCAGTTTCCCCTTTCTTTCTGACACGTGCTGTGGTTTCCGGGCCATGCTGCTGCCTGGGCCGAGGTCTGGGAGGATGAGGAACCCTGTTCTCCAGTATCCCTCTAATTCCCAGGGCATCACCTGGCACAAAACGCATGTTCAGTCACTACCAAACATGACTGATGTTTTAAAATGGAGCTGACTGTGTGTGTGAGAGTGTGGAAAGGTGTGTGAGGTGGGGGTGTCTCCCTGGCCTCCTCAGCCGGAAGCCCCCTGCTTCTAGCAAGTGCCTAGGGCTGGGACTGTAGTAAGGATTCCAGAAATGCCCATGCTCAGTGAGGGTGTGTGAGCGCTGTCCTAGTGTGCATCCTGGACTTAGAAACTGGTCTCTGCCGTGGAGTTCTGTGGGGCGTAGAACTTCAGCTGTTATGGTTGGCTTTAGTTGTTAAGAAAGGAATGGCAAGGAAAGTGGGTTCTGTGTGACCTGCTGGCCTTACACGCATCCTTTCATGAAACCCAAGACCAAAGATGGCATCATTTCCACACACTCCTGGGACCGGTTTCCCTGCTGTGTGATGGTGCGAGCTGAGGAAGTCAGGTCCCCTGAGGGGTCACACCTACCGTGCCGAACTGCAGCACGGACAGGAGCGCCACAGGCTGTGGCTGCAGTGTGACCCCGCTTGGGTGGTGGGGGAGAGAAGGGGCCACCCTGATGGAACACAAGTCTGATGGAATGTTTCACATTATGGCCTCAAGCCTGCTCACAGGGCCCTGAGCCCCGTGCACTCCACGCCCAGCTGAGGACAAGCAGCTGTCTCTCCACTCCTGGGCAGGCACTGCCCACCCAGTGCCTCCTGGGATTTTGGAAAGAAAGGCCCAGCCTTGGGACCTGCCACAGGACAGTACACATGGGGGATCCCTCAGCCTTGCGAGGAGAGTGAAGGAGAGAGTTCTGTCTTGTGGTGATGTAATGGCCTTTCTGCCTGGTCTGTTGCAGGAGCACCAGGAGAGCATTCTGGGAAACACCATGCAGAGCGTGATTGCCTTACTCAACAATCTGGTTGCCTACAAAGACTCAAACATGCAGCTGCTCTACGAGCAAGGTGAGCTGGGCATTGAACCCGGGCCCTCTGGATGAGCAGCCACTGCTCTTAGCCACCCCGAGCTGTTGGGCTAGCCCCTAGTAAACAGCAACTCAGGTTATCAGCCGCAGTTGTGACAACTCACGCTCAGGAGTTAGAGCCCTGCTTCTGTGTGGCCTCCGTGTGCTCAAGGGTTTCTGGTATTTTTCCATCCTAAGAAAATCGGCACCAGCCTCTGATGAGAAAGGTCAGCGAAGGTTGTGGGGCTTGGGCGCGTAGCCACGGCAGTCCTCACCCCACGCGGACAGAGCTTTGCCTGTTTGGTATGGGCTAGCTCCAGAGTGAGGCAGACAGATGAAGTGGGGACAGGGACCCTGCAGAGGAGAGAGACGGTCTGAGCTTCAGGTTGCAGGCCGAACGGGTGGAGGGTGTCCTTGTCTTGTCCGGCCAGGGGGTGGTGAAGGTGACCTAGAGTCCTATGCTGCTACAGCCAGAAGGCAAGAGCAGGATGGGTCCAGATGCCCAGTGGGTGACTGAGGGGGGCGGGCCGTGAGTGTCATGGGGCTCGGGCCTGTAGGGACACAGGAGCCTGGAGCTCCACAGAGCTTGAAGAACCATCTGACCTCAATGACCTGAGCAGTACTGTCGCTAAGTAGAGCAGTACTGTTGCTCAGTAGAGCAGTTCTGTCTTGTAACTGAGAATGACCTTGAACTCCTGACCCTCCCACCCCCACTACCCAAGGCTGGGATTTCAGGTGACCATTGGCACTGGATTTCAGTGCTAATGTGTAACTCAGTGCTTTGGGTGGGCTTCCCCCCCCTTAAACATTTCCGTTTTTAAATGAAAAAAATGTAGGATAAGAATTTTAAATGAAAAAAAAATGTAGGACTGTTTGCTTATATTTGAAAAAATATCAAAAGTTATTAACATTTTGGAGCTGAGTTTGGGCTCATCCCTGTGCCGTGACATTTCTGTAATGGCTCTGGTTGCCAGGTTGGCTTTCCCAGCAGACATGTCAGGGCAATGGATTTACACAACACAGCACAGTGCCACAGAGCAGAAAAACAGAACAAACAGAGACAAAACAGCACCTCCAAAGAGCACTGAAAGGAATTCTCTTCATCTTCAGTGGTTTGTGGAGTATCAGAAATCAAAACACTGATTTTTTTTTTTGTCAAGTTTGTATTAATCTGTCTAAATCAATGTTTACTCAAGAGACCAGAAAATCGCTTTGAGAGTTGTCTGCGCTGTAAGAATGCCGAAACCACACTTGCCAGCCCTCCTGGACTCCCTTAGGAATAATATTCAAAGCAAGTGGCACATGCCCGTCTTCCCAGCACTTAGGAGGTGAATGCAGGGGCACCAGGAGTTCAGGGCTAGCCTCAGCCACATAGTAAATTCCAGGCCAGCCTGGACTACATGAAACCCTGTTTCAAAAAACAAACTCAGTAGATAAGTTGGCAAACCTGTTCCCAGGAGATTCAGTAGGCAGCTGTCGGGGCACAGGAGCAGCATTTGCCAAGCGTCTCTGGCTGGCCGTTAGCCTGAGGCAATCCTCCTGCCTCAGCCTCTCTAGCACGGGGACAACAGAGGTCAGGGCATGTGCCTTTTTCTCCTGAGTGCTGGTGCTAAAGGGGCGTGCCAGGGTACCGAGCCTGGATTAGAGTGTGAAACATGAGAGTGACAGAGGAAGCACTCAGTGGGAGCGAGTCTGAGACGGGAGGAAGTGCCCAGGAGGCTGTGCCTTCCACAGCGCTTGGGAGCTCTGAACGGCCTGCCGGTGCCCCCGGGAGGGCGCACAGTGAGCTCAGGGAGCATTTGAGACACTCACGTGTGGCAGAGAAGGCAGCGTGGTGGTGGTTGACCAGGCTGACTCCGCTGTGGGCAGCTTTCTCCAGAGACGCCCTGAGGCTCCCCTCTGCAGAGATGAAGGTGCCACTTCCAAGCGTTTCTGTGAAAGTCAAATGATAATATATGCAAATTCTCCGTGCCTAGTCACTGCCATTAGCATAAGTATTTAAGGGTAGTAAAAGCCAGCAAGCCTGTCAGCTTGACACCTGACCGCGTGAAGATCGGGAGGGGAGGAAGGGAAGCTGCAGCTGAGTGACTAGAGGAGACAGTTTCTTGCTGACTTAGTCTTCGCCCACGAGCAAAGAGCTGCCACTACCCCAGAGCCCCCTGTGAGATAATAAGGGGAAATGACTCCTTTTCAAGTGAGGGACTTCAGGGTTCTCAGCAAGGGACGGTTCTCATAGGAGGTGATGACCGAAGAGGAAGGCTTCATCAGGGAGACCCGGCCATGTAGGAACCCACTGATGGAGGTGTGAACAGCCCACCGATGGAGGTGTGAAAAGCCCACTGATGGAGGTGTGAAAAGCCCACTGATGGAGGTGTGAACAGTCCACTGATGGAGGTGTGAACAGTCCACTGATGGAGGTGTGAACAGTCCACTGATGGAGGTGTGA
>REGO01000009.1:1613236-1653792 GCA_010120015.1 Rhombomys opimus
ATGGAGGTGTGAACCCACTGATTGAGGTGTGAACAGTCCACTGATGGAGGTGTGAGTCCACCGATGGAGGTATGAACCCACTGATGGAGGTGTGAACAGTCCACTGATGGAGGTGTGAACAGTCCACTGATGGAGGTGTGAACAGTCCACCGATGAAAGTGTGAACAGCCCACCGATGAAGGTGTGAACAGTCCACCGATGGAGGTGTGAAAAGCCCACTGATGGAGCTGTGAACCCACTGATGGAGGTGTGAACAGTCCACTGATGGAGGTGTGAGTCCACCGATGGAGGTGTGAACCCACTGATGGAGGTGTGAACAGTCCACTGATGGAGGTGTGAACAGTCCACTGATGGAGGTGTGAGTCCACTGATGGAGGTGTGAACAGCCCACTGATGGAGGTGTGAATCCACTGATGGAGGTGTGAACAGTCCACTGATGGAGGTGTGAGTCCACTGATGGAGGTGTGAATCCACTGATGGAGGTGTGAACAGCCCACTGATAGAGGTGTGAACAACCCACCGATAGAGGTGAGGCCCAGGTTGGTTGCAGAACTAGACTGAACCAGACTAAATGTCTACACAGAGGACTCTGGCTTGATCATAGTTTATGGAGAAAATGAACCTCCTTCTGGCGGATTAGCATAACAGATGTCACTCTAGTGTTCATTTTACGGCAGTTTGTTTGTTAGCACTCCTGATCTGTGGTTGGCTTTCTTCTCCACTGCACCTGGTGCTTTCTTTCTTGGCCTGTCATTCCCCAGGGGCCTGGACTTCCTCGCACTTGTCAGTGGAAGAGTGGGGAAGGTAAGCCTTCTCCTATGTCAGCAGAGGGAAAATGTCTGCAAACCATGTATCTGAAGAGGAGCTGATATCCACAATATATAAAGAGCATCTACAACTCAATGATGGGAAAACACACAACCTAATTCACAAATGAGTACACAACTTGAATAGACATTTCCCCCAAGGAGGCGCAGGAGTAATGACATTAACTGACCCTGAGTCTGTCTTCCCCCATGTTCTCATGGGGTGGTGCTTCAGGTTCTCTGAAGGGAAAACTAGTGTCCCGACCTTGGGGTGTCAGTTGTCTCCTCTTCAAGAGGGAGAGTCCCCACTGAACTATGGGTGAAACTTCTCAGAAGAAGCGGCTGCTGCTGCTGCGGCCGCCTGTCCTGAGAGGAGCAGAGGAAAGATGGCCGCAGCACAGAGGGCGTCATCTCCCTGTGCTGTGGGAAGGCCTGAGTGGCCGCAGCAGGCTGGACCTGAGCTGCTCTGTGGTTGGTTGTTTTGTTGGCATTGTTGTAGTTTCCCCGTTAGTAGGCGCAGGGCATCGGTTTCAGTGTCCGGTTGAGTGCCCCAGTTCCCAGCTTCTCACACAGGACCGGCTTCACTGTGCACGTGGCTTGGGCACATCTTCCTGCATACCTCAGACCTTCGGGCGCCGCGGCAGTGTTCATGGGCTGGAGGCTGGGGGCCTGGAGGCGGGCTCTGGAGCTGGGGTGCAGTGTGAGCGGTTGGCCTCCCGAGCTGTGGGCGCTGGCTCTCCGAGCAGCCCTGGCGTCTGCAGACGGCGTGCAGGGGGGAGGCTAATGTGGGGAAAGCAGGCCGTTAGGATGCAAATGGTGGTGTGTGAGAGCTTTCCTGATGTGCAGGCTCACGTTCACTTTTATTCCCTTCTGCCGGGCTGCCGCTCTCGGGAACTGAAGATGGAAATGCGGAAGCTAGACTCGATGAAAAAAGCGGCAGCATCTGCCTCTCGCCTCTCGCCTTTGATGGAGTCAGCGCTGCTGAACTCTCCGGCGCCTTCTCTTTTATATCCTTGCAGGGAAAACAAGCCTCGCACAGGCGGCAGTTACTGCAGTTGCTACAGGATTCAGCAGGCGGGACATTAAAGCGGAATGGTTATTAATGGGATTAAAACAGCCATAAAAGTTTATGGAGGCATTTAATAACTCCTCCACGCACCGTGAAGCGAGGCTCACCCTCCCCTTCATGGGTGAAGTGTGCTATCTGTCTCGGGGTCCACCGCTCTGACTTTTAGCTGAATGTCAAGAGAACTTAGACTGGAGATTTCTGCATGTTTCATTGTTCAAACCCTGTGGATCCCAAATGCTTCAGAGCTGGGGCTGCAGAGAGCCTTGATCCAGAGGAGCGTTTTGATAGAGTTGACCTATCGCTTGCAGAGGCGGGACCAGGGACTGGCAGGCCATGCAGCATTGGCACCCAAGCGCTGAACTGTGGCCAGAACTGGGGTCCTCTCTCACCTGTCTCAAATTCCCCCAAAGAGCCAAGCACACGAGGGCAGCTGTCCTCCACCCCAAGAACACAGTCCCATAACTTGCTGTTTCTGGATAGGTGTGTGGTCTCTCTCCAGTGTCCCCCCCATTCTCACTCAGTACCTTGCCTGGAAGATTACCTTTCCTGTGCAAAGCTTGTTCACACTGGCTTGTGTCCTTCACTTTATTGAACAAACCACTTGTTTGTTTTTTGACTCATTCCGTGTCTGTGTGAATGCACCTGTGGAGGTCGGAGGGCAGGCTCGGAGTGGCGGCCACCTCCCAGCTCTGTTTCTCCCGCTATGAATGCCAGGCTAGCCTGCCCTGGAACTCCTGGGGACTCTCCTGCCTCAGCCTTCCATCTCACCCCCGGAGGGCTGGGGTTACATCACTGCCCTAGCTTTCATCTGGGTTCAAAGGGTCTCAACCCGGGTCCTCACCCTTGCTTGGCACGTGTCTTGCTCTCTGACTTTTGTCCTTAGCTGTGAGCACAGACAATTGGAGCTGCAGTAGCGTTTCGTTTTAAGCTCATTGTTCAGATGATAGACGGTGGGTAATGGGATCCAGCCGCCTGCTTAGGGCCCTGTGCTCCCTCCAGGAGGGTCCTAAGGTGACCAGAGATGAGAGGGCCTGGTGTCTGCTCTCTTCAGACTCTAGCCAAGCAGTGTAGACAAGGCGCCACTTAGCTGAGGGCCACTGGCCGTCCTGTTTCCCTCCCATCTGGCCCTGGCGTTTGCTGCAGTTTCTGTGAACTGGGCTGTGGCGGTTGCTTCTTTTGAAGGCTGATGGTGGCAACCCGGTGCTAACTGGGAGACACCGGTCATTAACTCGCTGTGCTTGGAGGTGAAGGACAGGCTTAATGCACCTACCTGGCTAGGTGCTAGAAAAGTCCCGTGGAGTCAGAGAATAGCATCCTGTTGATCCACTGTGAGCCGATGGTCCCTCAGAGCCTCGGCCGTGGTGAAGCTTCCACGCTGCGGAGGGCGCCGTGACTGCTGGGAGGTGGACCGTGCCATGACTGCTGATGGTTGGGGTTTGAATGGGAACGCCGTGAGTGGCAGGACTGGCGTGTACCAGCCATGCCGTCATCTAGAATTCACGTCATGTATGACAGAGGCCTGGTGTGCGCCAGTCATGGTTTTCACCGATATTTTTCTTTTTGTGAAAACACTCATTTGTGAGAGTCTAGCATTGCCCTAACTGTCATTCCTGTCCTTTGGCTGTTTTTCCTGCTGCCGAATTCACAGAGATTTACCTAACATAGATGCTATCTGTTGAGGACCGGTCAATCCAAAACCTACAGACTGAATTCCTTCTGTGTTCCAAAGCCATGGTCCTCGCTGTAGATCTCGGAAAGGGCCTGACTCAGTTTAAGTGTGAGTTCTACGTCTAGAGGTGTGCCTGCTTCCCTTAGATGCCCTTTCCGGAGGCGCTTCCAGCCGGGAAGAGATGCCCCATCCGAGAGGATGGTGTGGCCGGCTTGGAGAGTCCCCAGTGCGGAGGGGTGGGTTGAGGGAGCCCGGGCTGTACTGGTGTAGGGAGGTGACCTACCCCTGCACAGAGCAGCGGGAACAGGCTCCTCGGTGGGTGGGTGGCCACGGGAGGCAGTGGCTGTGCTCCAGGCAAGCGCTGGAGAGGTGAGTGCACAGCTGGGCTCCTCCTCAGTCGGGTCATTGTTGGCGTGATGTCGGGCTATGGCAGAGGGTGGTGTGCCGTGGTGCTGACTGCAGTACTCCCCAGGAGTGGGGATGGCCTGGCCCTTTGGCCTTCTGCGCTGTCTATGATCAGAGGACTTACCAACCATGAGGTGTAGGCCAAGCCTGTGAGGTCGTCGCTGCCCTGAGTGTCCCCAGTCTTCGGAAGTTCCCATGGCCATCCCTCTGCTTCCAGTCCGGGGCTTTCCCCAGCCAGCCAGCCAGCGCTGAGCATCAGAGCCCAGCAAGGCAGTGGACCACAGCCAGGTGTGGATACCCTCCTGCCGGAAGGCTGCCAACTGAGCCGCTTTGGGAAAGCGCAGCCGCGGACTGAAGTGAAAAGGTGAAAAAAAAGATTGTGTGCCTGGTCCCATCGAGGAAGGATGGTGGGTTTTTCTTCTTCCAAGCAGGGCTGCTAAGCATCAAACCCAGAGCCTTGTTCATGCTGCACAGGTGCTCACCACTGAGTCACACGCTTGCTGAAAGCAAGTTGACAGAATGGGGGGGGGGGGCTGAAGGAGGCGTACAGGGCAGGGGCTCCTTATGGGGCAGGACGGGCTGCAGGAGACAGGACTGATGGAGCCTAGCTGTGAGGAGCTGCGCCATCCAGCTGTGAGTCAGCACTGTGGGCCTGCAGACAGCCAGGCAGCACTTCCCTGGATGTGCCTGTCAGTGCCGACCCCAAAACTTTCTTTAAAAGTGGGATGCGTAGGGGAAAGTGTGAGCAGGTAGGAAGAATTTCTCCTGCTTTGGGGGGTCAGACCGAAGCCTTGCGATGAGTTAATTAAGCTTCCAGCCACAGATTTAAAAATTGCCTCAAGTTCTGTCAATCATTCCTTTTTGATTTTTTGAAAGATGTAAAATATCTGTATGTTTTCAGATCAGCCAGGCAATGCATATTCATTGTAAGACGTGAATAATGCAGAAGTGCATGGAGCGGGAGCGAGTCGCTCCCAGCAGTGACCAAGCTGTCTCCACCTGTGCGGAGCTTTCCAAGCAGCCCGCGGGAGAGGACAGGACTGAGAAACTGTTCCTGGGCTCTGGTTGTCCCTGAACCCTCCAGCCCGGTGGGACTGAGGGCCGGCTGGCCAGAGCAGAGCATATCTGAGCATAGATGCCATGAGTGAAACAGCAGAGGCCTGGTGACGTGGCTTGTTAGAAAAGTCAAGCCCCGTGCCTACCAGGAAGCCGCTGAGAAGGCACGGGAGACGTTCTTGGCGTGCGACCTCTGCTGGTTTTCCATGCTAGGTCCAGAGATGTGTGTCTCTGTTAGTCTAGGTTGTTTTGTTTGTTTATTGTTTTGTTTTTCATTTCTTAAGAGCAATTTCCAGTCACTCCGATGTCCCTGAGTAAGTTTAATTGTCCCTGAGCACTCTCTTGGAATTCTCATTTGTGTTTCTGTTTGCATTTTCCTCCATGGTTTGTCGGGGCTCTGGTATTTGGGGCTGTTGGAAATAAAGGTATTTCCTACATCTGCTCTCGTGCCCACACAATGAGGCGGAGACCTCATCTTTTTATTAAGAAGCTCCCAGCACTGTAACTGGGCAGATACTGATCTGTTCTAAATGTCTCTGCCAGTCCAGCTATTTCCCAGCCACCTACCACCACCGCCCTCCAGACTCGCCCTGGCTGCTCCTGCTCTGTCTTTGTCCCCATGGTGGCCACCTCCTCATGGCATGGTGACCTTCTTTCTCCCCCTCTCCCCTCTTCCTGCGACCCCCAGACTGGCAACAGAAGTCCTGCCTACTGTCTCCTCTGCCCAGTCCTAGGCTGTCCAGCCTCTTTATTAACCAGTCAGAGATAACTGGGAGTAATTTTTATACAACATCGAGACAGGAGATTCCTCAATAGCAAAGAGGAATTTTAGCATGTAGCCCGCTGCTGGCTTGGATACGCAGACACACCATGCCAAGGGTGTGAGTGCTCTCACCTCTGCGGCGGAGATGGACACACCTGCACACACAGTAGTTCCTCTCCTCACCTCGCTGTACTCTGAACCGTCACTGTCAGATCCGTCCTGTTTTCTCCCCACCGGGCTTGGTCCTTTCTGTCTAAGGCTTCAGCCAGGTTGGGCATTTGAGTGCATTATGCGGACTGCAGAGACTTACCCCTAAGCTGATTTGTTTTTTCAGTGATGAAGCAGTTACAAAGCACTTCTTATTCCTCCTGGGGCTTAAAATCCGCCTGCTCGTCTCCTTGCTGCTGTGCTAACTCACCTTTGTCTGCCTGGCTTCTGTGACGTATGTCTGCTGTAGCTTTTCAGTCCTATGATGGAATCCCGGCATTTTGATTAAGGTCTCCTAGAAATGTTTTGTAAGGTGGTGACTTAGCCTCTTTAAAAAAAAAAACCAAAAAAACAACAACAACAACAACAACAACAACCACTTGGCTTATAATTTTGCACTTATGTTCAGACAAACCTTAAAGCCTGTTTGTACAGTCTCAAAAACTCCCAGTAAGATTCCGAGCCCCTGGAATATGGGCATTTGGGTTGGTTTTATCTGCACTTTCTATCGACTCATGAGTTTATTCAAGCCTCCTGTGTCTGGTATTTCCTCACATCATTCTGTGCGTCTTCTCAATGCGCTCCTGAGACATTGGTTAGGGTGAGGGGTCACTAGGCCATGCGGGGGATCGTGAGGCTGTGTGGAAAGCTTTATATGCTAGCTGGAGATGGACATTTCTTTGCGGTTCACATTACCCGCAAGTAGCGCTAAGTGTGTTTCTGGTGTTTTCCATTTATTTGGGTTATTTGCTGCCTGATTGTTTTGTCATCCCCACAGAATCTAGACTGGCAGGCCGGACAGTGGCCTCCTTTGCTTGTTTCTGGCTTCTGTAGATGGGCTGTGCCTCCAGCGTTCCCCCTGAGAGAGGGAACGTGAACGCACAATGCAAGGAGATCCTGCAGCCTCTGCTCAGCTGTCCCAGGGAGCCAGGCCTCCTCTGCCAGAGTCACCCAAGCCAGTCAGGATGTGGACCCTGACTCCAGCCTCTGTTTCAGCCTCAAGTTCAAACTCAGGCCGGCCACAGGAAGCCAGATGTGTGTGTGTCCCTGGCCAGAAGGAAGGTGGCCTGTGCCCGCCAGCTTCAGCATGCCTGCATCTTCAGTGAGGTACCCCAGGCCTCAGTGGCTATGGCCTTATGGCCCTTCAGCCTTTGGCTGTCTGAGACTTGGCTTCCTCACTTCAGTAAGGGCCTCAGTAAGTCCCTTCTGGAGACCTTGGTTTGTTCTGCCACCACCACTAACTGCCATCGTCAATAATGAGTGTCTGGACTGTGCAGGCCTCTGGAGACATCAGAGCCCCAGCGACTCAGCTCCTGGGCCTGCAGTGCCCACATGAGAGCCCCAGTGACTCAGCACCCGGGCCTGGAGTGCCCACCAGGAGCCAGGGCTGCGTGCTGTGGCCACTGTGGACTAGCCCCGCACGTGCAGGCACTGGAGAGGTGGGTTCGAGGTCAGGCACCATTGGAGGCCCAGGGCAGGGAAGAGAGCAGGCCTCATGCCTGCCTCTGCGTTCAGCCATGTCCCCATTTCTGTCATTTCTGTGGCTTTATCAGTTCATTTAGATGTAAGTGAGCACACACAAGTCCCTTCGTGACCTGAATTGATTCTTACTGTAGCATGAAATTCTTCAATTCTGGTATGTCAAGGCTGCCTGCTTTTTCCTAGATAATATTTATTTTCTCCACAAAACAACCCCTACCGACAAAACGTTCCTGAAAACGCTGTGCTTGTCACGCTGGTGCCTCGCTGCAGTCTGCAGCTGCTGCGTCAGGTGGCCCACATGTGAGAGGGCCTGCTGCTCAAGATCCCTCACGTGACAGCGCTGGGCTACGGACCACTGTCAGACAGTGGAAGCAGGAGCTGCAAACTACAGCTTCAACACAGCAGGCTTATTTTTAATGGGTTTTTAACATACACATTTGTGTGTGTGGTTGTACAAGTACTGTACACTTGGAGGCCAGAGGAGGGTGTGGGGCTGGCGTCAGCGTGGCTGTGAGTGCTGAGAGCTGAATCTGGGTCTCCTAGAAGAGCTAAGTGTGCTTTTAACTGCTGGACCCACGTCGATTTTAAACGTGAGCAGAACAGAGTGATGGAGGTGACACCACAGCCCACGTGAAGCCCCTCCCCCTTTTCACCCCTTTGTCCTACTTACACTTTCAAACACCACATTATTTGTGTTGAGGCTGTGGACTTCCGGCTTGGTCTCCCCTTTCTGCACTTCCAGTTGCTTTAGCTGCCACAAGGCCCTTTCTTGGTTTTGGTCGTAGCATCTGTGGGTGGCTTTGGCGGTCAAGTCCCCCGGGCTTGACCCTGGTTCTTAAGGGACAATCCAAGTGTACTGTACACTTCCATTGGAAATCTAAGGAAGTGATGTCTGGCGTGGCGCACTGGCAGTTCACGGGGCGGCTGCTCCCCCTCTCAGGAGCACAGTGCGGGTGCTGTCTCGGCCACCCTCCCCTCCACTGCACGGACAGCTTTGTCCCGGCCTGTGGCACTGGTGAGAAGCTGCGGGGCCTTCGAAGGAGCACCCACTCCGCTCTGAGCCTGCCAGGGGTTGCCTAGTAGACTCACAGCCCTCCGGACTCAGCCACCCCGTAGGCCCAGCTTCTGAAGATGGCTGCAGGCAGGACCACGCCATGTGTGCTTCCAGAGCTTTCCGTATGCACCACTTAATATTTGTTTGCCGTTGTCATAGCAACCGTGGTGATAAATGGAGTGTCTAAAACAACCCGGCAGCTTGTTCTTGTGCTTCTGGAGGTCAGAAGTCTCAAGTGCTGAGCAGGCTCCCTTCCTTCCAGAGGCGGGTTCTGTGCCTTGAAAACCCAAGCTGGAAGCCTGTGGCAGCCCTGGCTTTGCCTAGCCACATCCCTTCTTGCCAGACTCCAGCTTCTGAGGCCACAGTCCCCAGGACTTGATGTCTCAGGAGACCCCGGGACTCGCCAGCTCCCCTGGGTCCTCGAGGATGCTGCCTCACGCTGTTGGTTAATTCCATCATGTTTGTAGACCCCTGTTGTCCTCTGAAGTCAGTTCACAGTCAGGATGGTGTGGAATGATCTAGACCAAGATGGCGCTGAAACTTCCAGCCTCTGTGAAGTGTGGACTCGTGTTCATGTGATAGGCATCGCTGCTTGTTACCCTTGGGGCACAGGAGGCTGAGTGCTGGTCTCTGTGACCTAGAACTCCACAGCTCCCCAGCATTTCAGTCACACCCTACCACAGGGCTCGGGACGGGCACCACCAAGTTCACCCTCTACGTTTTCCTGAAACAGTTTTAGGCTCGGTGTGGGGGTATATACCAGAAATCCCAGGCCTTAGAAGGCGGAGGCAGGAGGATCACAAGTCTGAGGCTACCAGCGTCTGTTTGGTGAGTTCCAGGCTGTTCACAGCTATGTAACATGATATTTTCTCAAAAATCAGATAGAAGGAAGGGACAGAGGGAAGGAGAGAAGGAGTAAGGGGGTGGGAGGAAAAGAGAAAGAGATAGAAAAAAGGATATAAGGAATGGGGAAAAGGATAGAAGGGGGTAAGAAAGGGTGAGGGTAGGAGGTAGGGAGGAAGGAGAGAATGGAGGGAGAAAAGGGGAAGAAGAAGGAAGCTGTCTTAGGGTTTTATTGCTGTGAAGAGACACCATGACCATGGTAATTCCTTTTTTTTTTTTTTTTTTTTCTTTAAGTTTTTTTGAGACAGGGTTTCTTTGTGAAGCCCTGGCTGTCCTGGACTCACTTTGTAGGCCAGGCTGGCCTTGAACTGACAGAGATTCCCCTGCCTCTGCCTCCCGAGTGCTGGGATCACAGGTATGCACCATCGCACTTGGCAACCATGGCAATTACTGACAAAGGAAAACATTTAATTGGGACTGGCTCATAGATCAGAGATTTAGTTTGTTAACACCTTGGCGGGAAGCACGGTGGCGTGCAGGCCGACATGGAGCTAGAGAGGGAGGTGAGAGTTCTTTATCTGGACTGGCAGGCAGCAGGAAGAGAAAGAGACGCACTGAGCCTGGCTTGGGCATCTGAGGCCTCAGATCCCACCTGCAGTGACACACTTCCTCCAACAAGGCCTGGACTCCTCCAGTACAGTCCCTGTGAGCCTGGGGGCCGGCCTTCTTCAGACCAGCCCAGAGGAGCAGGAGCAGAGTTGGAGTAGCCTGCAGACTGGCTTCCATGCTAAAGCGCTGATTGTCTGCAGAAACAGTGACTTCCACCTCTCCCTACGCAGGCAGGGGTTAATAAGCCCCAAGAGAGGTGACCATAGGTTTGCAAGGTGTGGACGTGACGTCTCTCAGAAGGAAGCTCTGTGGGGGTGGGTCATGTCTGGATTTAGAGCCGTGCTCAGGTCTTAAAGACGGAACTGCAAAGTGCTCCCCCCACAGGCTCAGACGTTCCAGAATCTGCTTTCCACACTGGCAAATCACAGCAGACTGAGGGTGTAATGAGGACACCGTGCCCAGAGCTGGGACAGCTCATGCACGTTAATATTCCCAGAACACTGAATACTTGGGAATGACCTAAGAGGGGAGTTCCTTGAGGGATTTGCTCATAATTAATACAAAATTATTCTCAAAGTATCTTGATGAGTTGGTTATAATGAATGCAGCATAATCCCAGCGTTCTTTGACTTAATGAAGTTTGGTTTCTTTTAGAGTTTCTGGGATGGAGCATTAAACTGTAATGACAGCTGGAGGATGGCTCAGTGGGTGAGGGCACTGGCTGCTCTTGCAGAGGGCCTGGGTCAGTTCCCAGAACCCAAGGTGACTTACAGCCACCCACAACTTCAGTCCCAGGGCATGTGATGCCATGGGTACTGCAAGCAGAACCCGCCGCACATCAAGTTTAAAATGAAAATAGAAATGATTGTTATCCTAGTGTATAGCCCGAGGGCTGGAGAAGGCTAGAATGCCTTCCACACGCCTTCACAGAGTAGCTTGGTTGTGGGTGTGTGTGTCTGTTATAAAGCTTCGTGGCAATTGTACCTGATTTTGCCACAGAGCTATAACCCTCAGAGAAGCCTGTGCGGTTTGGATAACATTTATCCAAATGCAAATTTACCACCTTTAGTGATAAAATTGTTCCTTTTGATACGTTCAGGAAACCATGTGTGTGCTGGGCATGGCTCCCCGTGCTGTGTGGAAGAGAGGAAGCGCCGAGGGTGGTGCTTGCTCAGGCTCCACCCCGCTGATGGGCGGGGTTTCAGGACAAGTCATTGTGGGTCCAGTGGAACTGGCCTTCAGGGGAATCCGTGGCCCTTTAGCAGATGCCCCTACCGTGTAAGAGTTAGAAGACTGACTTCCTTCATAAGAACACGTGGGTCGGCGTGCACTGGCTCCCACAGTCGCATTCATGATTTGTGTTTGCTCATTATTTTCTCCTGTCGCTTCTGACTCAGTTGTGTAAACTGTGGGGCTAATGCTAAATACAGTCATTGTAAAGATACCAAAATAAGTGTGAACAGCAGCACGACATGAAACGTTTGCACTGACTCCCCCACACCAAGAGCTGGTAGTGAGGAATGCAGAGATAGCAGTAGGAAAAACCCGCGCTCATACGTTAGACGTTTCTTCACATTGCAATTAACCGCATTGTTTAAGTGTGTGAGAAGAAACCCGCTAGCATTATCTCCCGGGGCCCCAGCTGTCTGTGCTCTCAGTCCCTGACTGACTGGACCGAAGATCCGGACTTCTGGCGGCTGCGTGCAGCACTTCTGCTTTGGTCAAGCCTGCCTGTGTTAACGCATGTTTCTGAGTGTGTTTGGGGGACCTCTTGCCTTAAGAGGCCCCTAGGTGTGGGCTCATCTGTGCAACTGCCCTGCTGTGCCCGGAGGACTCTGGGTTCTGTTAGCCCAGGGTGTCCCTGGTACACAGGTGCCGCTGGTACCCTGACCACACTCCAGCGGAAGGCCGCACACCAGGAATGTGCAAGCAGCAGTTAAAACAGAAAGACGCAAAGCTGGGTGTGTGGGAGATGGGGAAGGGTTAGAGAGGAGCTGGGGAGGGCTATTACCAAAATACGCTGTACAAAATTCTCAAAGAACAAGAGAGAGAGTGGGAGGGAGAGGAGGAGCGAGGGAGAGCGGGAGGAAAAAGGGAAGGAGGAGGGAGGGAGATGGAGGGGGAGACCCTTGCCTCATTCCAGGCCCTTGAGCAGACGCCGAGAGCTCGAGGCTTAGAAACCTTCATTTTAAGCAACTTTCCCAAATAAACAGCGTAAGCGGCGTGCACAGCCTGCGCCGCACTGAGCCCCAGTGGCCCGGCCGGCTCACATGCCATGTTCTTTTTACGGTCTTCTAACAGGTACTTTCCCTTTTTCTGCCCTAGGACTCGTTGGTCACGTCTGTAACATGTTCACGGAGACTGCGTCACTGTACTTGGACGAGGACAATAAGAACAACACGGAGCCGGCGGCCACGCTGCTGGCGTCGCTGCTGGACATCCTGCAGGGCATGCTGACCTACACGTCCGGCGTGGTCCGGCAGGCTCTGCAGGTGAGCCGGCCGCGCGCTCAGCCTCCTGCCCGGGTTGGTGGGCGTCGCTGGGGAAACCACCCCTATGTGAGGACAGCTTCTGTCTGGGGTACATGCTGGGGTTGGCCAGCTAGTGGGCAGCTTTCTCCGCCCACCTTTAGCAGGAAGCTGAGCATGCTGGGAACAGCAGACTGGATGGTTACACATGTTACATGTGTGTCGGAATCTGTGAGTTATTTTACTCTTCTCATAGTACACATGATGGGAAGCAAGACAAGGACGCGCTGATTCTGACGCACAGTTAGAAGGACGTCCCCTTCGTGGCGGGCGGCTGAGTGTGAGGAGACTGTTCCCACTGAGTCAGCAGCGGGGCAGCAGACAGACAAATGCCGGTGCCCGTCTTGCTCCCCCCCTTCTTGTTCAATGTTGGCTCGTCGCCCTTCTGGGCAATTCTAAATTGCTTCAAGTCGCCAACAGAGGTGGTGTCACAGGTGTGTCTGTCTGTCTCTCGTGCATTCCCCATACCTCCTCTCACTTGCTTTCCTGTGTCACTGATGATAACTACTCGGAATGGAGAGATGAATCTGAGTCTTGACTGTTCTTTTAGCCATGGACAGCATGAGTCAGCCGTGACTGTGACCCATGTTTGCTCCAGGCTCTGAGCGGGAGAGCTGTGTTTTTACTGGGTACTTTTGTGTGATCGGCGCCTCCCCAGGCCATCCCGTTGGGTGCTCATTGACCAACTGTGTCACGTGATACTCAGATCAGCGAATGGCTCACTGCCAACGTCAGTTCCCTGGCTTCTTCATACCCAGGCTCAGATGGTCCCTCTCTGCTCGGATGGAGATGTCTCACCTCTTGTCCCGCCCCACCCCCACGGGTTTGGTCAGACAGCGCTGTTCTCAGCCTGCTTCCACAGGGTGGCTTGTGAAGTTCTTTCAGATGTAGCCGCAGCCAGGCCGAGCGCCACGATCATCGTGTGGAAGATCATGCGTGAAGGCTGTCGACTAGAGAAAAAGATCAGTTTACAGACTCCAGCACAGAAGAGATGTGCCTTCATTCCAGATGACTAAGTAGACGAGGCACTCAGGATTTTAAAAACGAAAGCTCCTTAACATAGACCATTCCCTGGATCTCAGATGGCCCACAGTCCAGCTCACCACCGTGGTTTTCCTCTTTCATGGCCTTTGACCCCATTGAACTCTGGCTGTCATCTTTCTCAGTCCCCACGGCGAGTGGCGGGACTGCTGTTGATCTCCATCTACAGGAAGCACAGTCCTCAAGAGAGGAAAGAGTGGGGAAAGAAGCAGAGTGCTCTTCAGAGACAACTCTGCCCATTTCAGGCTTAGATGCTTGTGGACTAGAGTTGCCTTTGCCACTTTAAAACCCTGCACAGGGGCTGTGCCTGTCAAGGCAGCATCTGCATCACACAGAGCCTCTTTCCAGGGGTGGGGAGTGGAAAGGCATCAGTGAAGGTTAGAGTCTGAAAGTCAGGTGTGTGAGCAGCTTTGTCTCCTGGGTTGGAGAGAGGCTCAGTGCAGAAGTGGGTGAGGGGGAGTGGTGACAGCAGCAGCCAGAATCTCCAGCTTAAGTTCAGCGCCCACCCCAGTGGTCCTGTCCCTCAGAGGTAGCCCTAGTCCATCTCCTCAGGTGTGGTATATGAGGTAGGCACGGAGAGCTCAAGGATATGGCGGGGGTCAGGGGATCCCGGGAACGACGCCTTTGCCTATGTGGCCCTGGGCCAGTCCCCCAGCTGTCGGCATGCTGGTTTTCTTGTGCCTGAAGCAGATGCTGTAACTTGAAGGAGTCGAGACCTAACACAGAGATAGAGCATATGCCGTTGTCATTTATAAGCTCAGCCTGTTCCGTGCGCCCTGACCTCAGAAGTTACCGGTGGCCACTGCCTGCACCATGATCACCCTTGAGAAGAAACGCTCCCGCCACCTTGTTGGCTTTTTCTGTTTCCACCCCAAGTCTGCCATCAAGCCGTTTGAGTTCTGTCTCAGGTGACTAGCTGTGATTGCTTTTCTGCAAACCTCGGCCAGGCTTCTGTCTTCTCTTGCCTGGGCTGCGGCACCTGGACAGGTGGACACTGGGTGGCTAAGAATGGGCTGAGTTACAGCACAGCAGTGGCAAGGGGCAGCTTCTTCTTTCAAAAGAGTCAGTGGGACCAGAGGCTGAGGTAGAAGAGCTGGACAGCAAGGACAGTGGCCCAGAGTACCCACGGGGGAACAGAGAGCTGGGAGTCAGGACGCCAGCCCAGAGTGAGAAGCTGAGATGGGAGCAAAAGGAACTTTGATTCTCCTGCTTCAGTTGTTGTCTTGAGGCATCCTGCCTCCTCCTACTGACCTAGGCCTACTCCTGAGTGCTTCCAGCCTCCGTACAAACTAACCTAGGACTAGAATGTTTCCAGCCTCTGAGACTCACTGCCGAATAAGCTCACCCTTTCCTGTTCTTACTGAGCTCTGGGCTGGTTCAACTCAGCTGTTCTGGCTCAGACTCCTCTCCCAGCTGACTTATATGGTTTTTCTCTCAGCCTCTGAATTGCTCCACTTGTCCTCAAACTAACCCCACTCTAACTGCTCTAACCTCCTGGCTCCTTCTCATTCCCTGTCTCATTTTGTCTTCACCTGTGTCTAGCCTGTTCTCTCATTCAACGTCTCTGTAAAACTCTCCTGGTAAAACTGCCTCCTCTCTCTCTTCATTGCCCCTAAGCTTTTTCCCTTTCCTCTCTCTTCTCATGAGAGTTGGGCGAATCCTGTTCTGTCAAATCTTTCTCTGATTTGTCACATTTTTTGCCACCCAATTAGACATCACTTTCAAACACAGGGGCTTCCTTCTACAAACTTTACCTTCATTGTTTGGGATTAAAGGTGTGTACCACCATGCCTGTAACTGAGCTTTTCTTTACCTGAAACCTGCTCTGCTCCAGGCTGGCCTTGAACTCAGATCTTTTGCTTCTGTCTCCTGGATTAAGGGCATGTCTGTATTCCAGCTGGATCACACAGACCTAGAAGGTCTTTGGATGTCATTTCTCACCCAAGCAGCCGTGTTCTGGGTTAGCCCCTCTCCACTGGTCTTCTGTGGGTACCATATCCATGCAAGGCCCCTCACTGCACAGGGCTGTCCTCATACATGGGCGGTTTGTGAAGGGTGCTGCTAAGCTTTTAACACCTCCTTGTGAGCTGCCAGGCCATGCAAAGCTGAGGTGTCTCTCTGGAATCCCTACCCACTGTAGAGGTGGCACACGGCTGCTGCAGGCAGAGTGTAGGCGTCGATTGATGGCTCTCAGGACCCTTAGACTCTGAGGGACTACCGCTGTCCTGTGGATCAGGGCCCAAATGCAGGCTTGCATGGCCATGCCTGCTGCCTCAGGTTTAGAAAGGGAGTGCTGGCCCAGGGCCTGCTGCGGCCCACATCCTGCTTTGGAAACCTATCTTAGCCTTTGTAGGAGACACCAGGGCCAGCCGCAGGATAGCGCGCTCATGTTTAATGTGCAAAGGCCGATACTCCTCCTCAGCCCGTGCCTCAGCAGGCGAGAGAGCGACAGCAGGGTGCTGAGAGGTGCAGGTCTGCAGGGTAACGGGCAGCCAGGTCCTCAGCCAAGCCCTTCTGCACCAACAATAGTGGTAAAAGAACCAGCCAAGCCACATTTCGTGTGCAGGCCTGAAATGTGGGGGCCCTGGAGTCGGGGTTTGTGACCTGGGCCCGAGAGTCAGGCTGAGGCCGCATTCTAGAAGCAGAGACAGAGAAGCCCCGAGTGTCCACGCATTCTAAAGCTCGGGACAGATTGGAGCCTGCTCTGAAAATAAAGCTGCTCACTGGTGAAACCCTTCATGGTGAGTTCTGTGGTGCCCAGGAGAAGACACAGTGCAGATCGGCAGGTCTGGCTCTCCCCCTGCTGTACTTCAGGCCTCCGAGTAACCGTTAGTGTTGCCAGGAAGACAGGCCTCTGGGCACAGCTGGGAGGAGTTACTCAGCTGTGTGAACGCACACGGGAGACACAGTTGGGGCAGGGATCCCAGAGTGGAGGCGGAGAAGGCAACTGAGCGGCTGCATTCACAGCTCCCTGCTTCCAGAGGGTGGATGCAGGGCGACAGGCTGGGACTCTGCAGCAGGGGAGTGACCAAGAGTGTCCCGAGGGCTGGAGAAGCAGCCTGGTTACCAGCTGCGGGGTGGGCAGACACCTGAGCGTTGGGGTGTTACTTGAGCAGGTGGATGAGCTGAAGATCCACCTGGCATGTGCCACAGGTGTGCACAGAAACATCCAGGGTGTGGTGTGACTTGGCATCGAACGGTCTTTGACCCTTGTGTGACCTGTGCTCTTGTTACTTAAGTGACTTTAGATAACCAAATTAAGGTTTCTTTATCCCCCAAATTCTTTTGGGGTGTGTGTGAATGCTGTGTGTGCGTGTGTGGTATATGGCATGCATGCATTCAGGTACACTCACAGGCCAGAGGCGGAGGTCCAGTGTCCTGCTTCCTGGTTTCCTCACACCCCTGGGGGCAGGGCCGACTAGTAAACCTGAAGCTAAGATGGAGGCCAACGGGGCTCAGGGCCTCCTCCCCCCACGTTAGTGGCGGATTTGGGTCCCTTCTGTCTGTGTAGCAAGCACCGTCACCCCAGTCTGAGATCCCACCCAGACTGAGATCTCCTGCGTGTCCATCTCCTCGAGCAGAAAACAAGGCCACAGCATGGAGTCCGGGCTGGCTGGGAGGAGAGTAGTCATGCCTGAGGGTGGGATGTGTGCTAGTTTTACAGAAATCGTTCTGTGGGTGCATGTGCTTGAACACAGGCTCCCCGGTGGCGGTGCTGTTTGGGAAGGTTGGGAGCCTTTAGGAGGCGGAGCCTCATGGAGGAAGTGCATTACCGGGGGCGGGGCCTGGAGGCAGGGCCACAGTCAGCCCCTGGCTTTGGTCCTCTGCAAGGTCTCTTGTCTCGTTGGCCTGGACTGTGCTGTGCCCCAGGCTGGCCTGGAACTTGCAGGGCCGCAGAGCAGCTGAGGTGAAGAAGGGGCCATGGCCCTCCCCGCAGGGCACGCACCCCGTGCGCAGTGCCCGGGGCCGTCCAGTGTGCACTTGGGGAGCAGTGGGGCCGCCTCACTCTCTGCTGTCTCCAGCCCCCACCCCACCCCCGCTGGCTGGTCACACACCTTGCACTTCTGCTTCCTTCCAGGCCCAGAAGTCAGGCTCAAGAGCAGACACACAGGCCGCTGAGGACCTGCTGCTGCTCAGCAGACCACTCACAGACCTCGTCAGCCTGCTCATCCCGCTGGTAAGGGCTCGTCTGTATGAGTGTGAGGGCGTGTGTGTGTGTGTGTGTGTGTGTGTGTGAGGGTGCGTGTGTACTTTTGCAGAAAGGCTGAGCCTGAAACAGTTTTCTCTGGGTTTCAGGAATGCGTGTGTTCAGTTAAGGAGGGCCAGATGCCATTGTTCTTTAAAAATCCGAAGTTTACACTTGATTCTAAAACCAGGTGGCTGGTCATTCACTAAGGTGACAGTCAGTGTCCCGTTAAATGAGCTCCAGAGAGGCAGGCATACAACACAGGAGGTGAGCCTGCTTGACATGCACACTAAGACCCTGTCTCAAAAAGGATAGGTAGGTCCAGCCAGCCAGCCAGAGGCAGAATTAATAAAGGAATAAATGCAGCAGAATCAAATCCAATTACTTTTTGTTTGTTTGTTTTTCCGAGACAGGGTTTCTGTGGAGCCCTGGCTGTCCTGGACTCACTCTGTAGACCAGGCTGGCCTCGAATCCACAGAGGTCCACCTGCCTCTGCCTCCCTGAGTGCCAGGATTACAGGTGTGCGCCACCACACCCAGCCTAACTACCTTCCTAATGAAAGCGTGGTTTTAAAAGGTGCAGTGAACTGCCCTAAGAAAGGACAGACCCTGCCCTTCCAGGGGAGATTCCGAACTGTGAAGAGACAGAGGGTGCACACACAGGCCCCGGCAGGCCCACACAGTCCTGGCAGAGCAAGATGGACAAGGCAGGATTGCACAGGCCCCTGAGTTTCAGCAGCTCCAACCACACTGAAAGAGCCCAAAGCGGGGGACAGGTGACCCCGCCTCACACAGCAGCCCCTGCTGGCCGTCGGTGAAATTCTGAAACTGCAGAAAGCACAAGGCGGTGGGAGGGTCTGTGGAAAGGAGGCCTGTTCACACCTCCAGAGCCGATGAGAGCCCCAAGCTCAGGCTCCCACCTCAGGAGGCCTGCAGCTCACTGGTGAGGTCACGACAGCCTACCCTGCGGCTGCTGCTCGCTGCCTGGTGGCTTCAGGGTCTGCACAGGCAGTGAGGGCGAGCAATTCCACAGGTCTGTGCGGTTGCCCGGAAGTCCAGCTCAGGAGGATTGCCAGGAACTTGACCCCAGCCTGGGCAAGTCCCAGGCTGACTGTGTCACAGAGTGAGGCCTTGTCTTATAATCAAGCAAAACAAAACAAAAACAAACAAAACAAAACACAAGTAGGTAGATGACAGAAACAGCCCTAAAGTTTGGGCCGGAAAAGCACCGACATTCCCAGCAGCTCCGTCACAAAGTACGAATGACAAGTAGAGGTAGGCAGTGGGAGGTGGCCCACGGGGACCCATATAGCCACAGCCTAAGGCGTCACCACTGTGTTCATGGCTCGGCCTCACCTGCTCTGCTTGGCAGGAAGGGAGAGGATGGAAGGCATTACGGAGCGCAATACCGTATCGGTTGATTCCACCAACAGTAGTCAGGTCCTGAGGTGCCGTGGGCCCTCGCCAGCTGGGCTGGGCTCTGTCAGCACTGGGTGGTCTGGCTGGGCTGGCACAGGGAGGTTCTCTCTCTGTTTCAGCGGGGATCTTACGAAATCCTCCTTTTCTGTGCCGTGGGGCCCACCTCTGCTTTCCAAAGGCGGCTGCTAGAGTGGTTGACTCTAGAGACAGAAGCCCGGGTGAACTCTGACCCCAACACTCCATGATCCTCACTAGAGCCCTCACTGGCCTCGGCTTAGCTCTGAACCACAGCACCCCAAACTCCATCACGTGCAGAAAGAGCCAGTGGCAGGGATGCCTCAGGCTTCAGGGGAGAGGTCTGGGTGACGGGACAGCCAGCCTTCAGAGCTGAGGCCCTGGGGCTCCAGGAGAGGGCTGAAGAGAGGCCAGCCACAGACAGCGACGGGCATGGTGCTTGCCAGCCCCGCAAAGATTGTCTCACACTCCCAAACACGGGCACACCCAGTTCCTTGCAGATGTAACAAGGGAATACGAATGAGGAAGAGCTGCCGTCACCGTGCAGGCTGCAGCTGACCTTGTTGCCATTGCCACGATTGCTTGCCACAGCTGCTGGGCTGCTCCACCTTGGTGCTCGCTCTGGTGACAGACTTAGGCCTTCTGGGGGAGGAAGGCAGTCGCCTCCCATTCCAGGGTCCTGCCTCTCTCCCTGTCTGTCCCCAGTGACCAGGTCTAAAGCGTGATCAGGCCACAGTGGCACCTCACCCTGGAGCAGGGCAGAGCCGGACTTGAACAGCCTTGAGCACGAATGTAGAAGATGGCTTCATGTTTCCAGCCAGCAGCGCCTGAGGTCTGCCTTCTTTGAGGTGGGCAGGTGTGGCCCACCCTGCCTACCACACCTGTGCTGCCTGCGGCCCCACCCGGCAGCGCCTCAGGCATCCAGAGAGTTCCGAGGGTGGCACAGGCCTGCACAGAAGCACCGTTTACCTTAAATTCCTTTGTCACATGAGCCAGCGTAACAACCAGGGTCTGCCACTCCTTGCTGGGCGTCTCATTTGCATTGAGCTTAGATGAGGACAAATCCCTGGAGAACACAACACAGGGTCCTGACTTGACGGAGTCAGAGGAGGCTAGAAGTGACAAGAGACGTCCACAAAGCTGGGATCTCGGGTGAGGGACGAGGCCTCCAAGGCCTAATGAGGAGTAGGCGCTGGCGCTCGCCCCCTCCCTGTCACCTCTCCTTTACAGATTTTCTCCTGGACACAAGCTGCTGCACAGTCCACAAGCTGCTGTTGTGACTCTTGTCACCGGCCAGGTCTCCGGCCTCCCCATGCAGTTCCCAGTTGGTGTCCTCTCCTCTGCCCTGAGGACCGCCTCTCACTGAGCCCACCGAGTGCTGGTGTCTGTCGGTGCCTGTGCTGGGTGTGTGTGAATCAGCACGGGACCGCACTGTCCCCGAGGAGTCCCAGCTCTCCAGGAGCTGCCTGCCCGAGGCGCTAGTGCATTGGTGGGCATTCGCCTCACGTACGTGAGCTTTCTCACTGGAGCCTCGGCTTCTGCAGTGGCCTGTGACACAGTGTCGTGCTGTGTCTTTTCTGGGAGAGATGAACACACATTTATAGCTTTGCACAAAGTGAAGAGAAATCGCTGTGAAGCCACTGAGCATCGACAGCTCACGTCCCGAGCGAAGATCAGTTTTACAGAGGCTGCTTGAAAACGCAGCTGGCTACAGGAGGAGCCTGAGCTGCTTTCCTGTGGGGAAGAATAAATGGACTTTTGAGTTTTCATCCAACTTGGGTGAACTCTAGGCGTTTGGCCTAGAGGCAGGAGGATGAACTTGGCAGTTTGGAGGCTGTTTCCAGATGTGGCCTGAGGACAGCAAACACACCCAGAGACCTCGAAGAATGTGAGGCCTTCTTGTTCGGAGCGAATGTTCTGAGACCCTTCGGATGACCCTGCGTGAACTCAAACGTGAGGTGGCTCCCTGCAGACTGTGGCGCAGGTGTGATCACAGCTGCACCACGTGTGTGGGGTTTTAGGTGCGCTCCCTCCCAGGGCAGCTTCTAGGCAGTAGGGTAGTTGCTTCTTATGTTGGGCCATGGCAGCAGCTGCCTTCAGCCTCCCGTTGTAGAGCCTCCCACACCGGGCTGTGCACCCGAGCACTGACGCTGGATGAGGCATGCCAAGTGTGCTGAAATCGCGTCCTCACTGTACCGCGGGCTTATCTCGATATGATTCCGTTCCGAGTCAAGAAGCTTCTACGATGTGCGTTACTCCTGCACTATACTCCCTGAGTTTAACATGTAAATCAGGCTTTCCTTAGGGTGCTGGAAAAGGTTAACGATGGAGAGATAGCAGTCGCGCAGTAGGAGCTGTGTGCTTCTCCACCCCAAACTCCGAATGCTGCCCACAGCCCTCTGGTGAGATCCAGGGGACAGGCTGCATCTGACGTGTAGCAGGTAGACTGTCCTGCGCCCCCATCGCCCTTCTCTGCGGGTCCCTGAGACATTTTCCGAGTGCTGAGGTAGAGCTGCGCCCCGTGGCTCTAGCTGGGTTCGCAGAGGGCACGTGCCCACCCAGGCACGTGTCCACCCATCCACTCTGTATTTGCCCTCCTGTCAGGATCCGCCGTCCCAGTCGCCAGATCCGCCATGGTGCCAGTGCTTGTCCCCGGCGGCTCGGAGCTGCAGCAGGAGCGCACAACAGTGAATCGGTCGGGGTTTCTGACCACAGCACAAGTAACTCAAAGGCAGCGCATCTGCAAAGAGCCTCGCCAACATGGCTGACGGTTCAAGAGCTTTCCCGACGCTGCAGACAATTCCACCGAAGAGCCTCCTCCGAACCTGTGCTAGTTATGAAAACTTTCGGAGGGGCCTTGTGAATCTGAAGGGCAAGCTTTCTCCCCAGGCCCCTTCCCACTAAAGGAGGGGTCTAGACACTAGAGTGGGCATGGGGCAGTTGAGGAAAATGGGAGCAAGAGGAACAAGAGCATGAGATACAGGGCATGTTCACCATCTAGCTGAGGGAAAGGCTTTTCAGCTCTTTGCGCCATGCCTGTCCCTTGTTGCCTGGGTGCCTGCCTTGACTTAAGAGCACAGATTTCACACTGATGTGCTCAGGTTTCTGCCTCCTCCACGAGGATGGAGCCTTAACAGATTGACTCACTCGAGACGTGCAGGGCTGAAAGGCTGGCTCTGGGAGCTGGGTCCCGCGCTCAGAACTGCCTGGGACTTTTCTATCTACGTAGCTCCCATCTTGTGCTGGGATGGCAGAGCTGTGGGTTTGGAGGATGCAAAAGTAATGATTTCACTTTAGTGAGATCACAAAGCAGTTCAAAGCAGTAGAAACAGCCTCGAGGCGTGGTCAGGGGAGTCAGGGGAGGGCGGTCACAGCAGACGGCTCCTGTGTGCTTCGGCTTCGGGGTAAAGCCCGCTTTAGCTTTTCCCAGCCCAGCGAAAGCACAACAGAACAGCGCCCTGTGCTAGCTTCGCCGAGAATGCCCACGCTCGTTAAATGATGAGAGAAATTAAATTAAACAACAGGCTTGGGCTTTTACTTTTCAGTCTTTGGAGCTGGAAACTGATTATGGACTCTTAATTGGCAAATTAAAATGTAAATAGTACGTGTCAAAAGCTTTCAAATTATCCTTTAATCCCACTACCGTAGTGAGAGCGCTTAGGAAGCAGTCTGAAATGCTGGGCTGTTTGTGAAAATACATAAACTCATGGCATTATTTTTAACATAAAAAAAAAAAAAACCCTAACAACTTGCAGATTGCTCAGTTAGGAATTATGTTTTGGTCTTTGCATTTTGTATTTGTGTGTGAACGTGTGTGAAGGGTCAGAGGGTGACTTCAGGGGCGTCTTTAGCGTCGCGGGGGTGGGGCCTTTCTGGATTCCTCGGCTGTGCTTGGAGTTCCAGCTAGCCCCTTGACCTTCTCACCCTGTTCCCCTGCTCCCCTCCTCCCCGCTCCCATCCTAGCAGAGGAGCACTGCAGACAGGAGGCCAAAGGTCTTCAGGCCTTTGATGTGGCCTCTGGGGGCTCTGGCTCAGGTTGTCAGCCTGGTGGCAAGTGCTTTGTCCCCGTGAGTTATCTCCCTGGCCCTAAATTTTAGGCTTTAAAAAAAATTTATTCATTCACTATATATACAGCGTCTGGCTGCATGTGTGCCTGCAGGCCAGAAGAGGGCACCAGATCTCACTGTAGATGGTTGTAAGCCACCGCGTGGTTGATGGGAATTGAACTCAGGACCTCTGGAAGAACAGGCAGTGCTCTTAACCTCTGAGCCATCTCCCCAGCCCCTCTAAATTATAGTTTTAAGGTAGAATTCTATGCCACTGAATACAGTTTTCAAAGCATATTTAGCAATGTGGAGAGTCTAATGAGTTTAAACAAAATACCAGGGTGTTATCAGATGTTGATTCAGTCTATATTTTAAAAATGTATGTATAACTGAAAGAGCTGCATAGAATTTAACCTGTATTTAGAATAAGCATTGTTTACATCCATTTAATTATTTTGTATACATGTATGTATAGACACATGTCAAAATACAGATGTGGCGGCCAGAGGACAGAGTCCCGAAGTCAGCCCTCTGTCGACCATGTGGGTGCTGGGGCTCAGGCTCAGCTCAGCAAGCTTGGCAGCAAGCTCCTTTACCTGCCAGTCTGTCTCGGCAGCCCTTAAAATCAGCGTCTTCTGATAGCAGCACATCGCTTAGGACTGATGTGCACACAGGCCGCCATGGGTCCTTATTCCAGGACGCCCCTCTGCTCTCTAAGATGGCATTCTGAGCTCCTACCTAGAAACACCTCAGCTTGCCCAGACTTCAGAGCAGCCTGTACCTTGCCTTCGGAAGGCCCGGGGAGCGGGACCAGCGCCTGCCGGGACAAGCCTGGGTGCTTGTTCTCACAGCCTGCCGTTGGGAGGGCCCGACTGTCCTCTGGGTAGCAGAGGCCAGGTCAAGCTCAGCCGCTTTCCTGATCGCAGCGTTTGTAAGAGCTGGCGGATCAGGACTCGGGCCATTCTCTGGGGGTGCCCACTGGGGAGTGGTTTGTGTGTGCAGATCACGGTGGTCCATCCAGGCTGGAGAGAGCCTGCTCACAGCCAGGGTGCGCGATGGCACATGGCTGACAGCAGGCAGGCCCAAGGAAAGCAGACGTTGTTTCTAATGCTTTGCACATTTGCAGTTTCTGGTCAGGCTGCAAGGTTGCATCTGCCCTGAGAGATAAGGGTCAGGTGGAGCTGAGCCTGGCATTGCCTCCAAAAGCACGCAAAAGCACCCAGTAACAGAATTTGCCATTGCCTCCAAGAGCATGCAAAAGCACCCAGTAGCAGAATTTATGGGAGGCTTCTCCAACCTGTACAGAGAATGGACATTTATAACTTGACACTCTCGTGAGAAAAAGGCATAGAAGGGAGCCAGTCAGTGAACTCCATGAGGCTGCTTCCTCATGGAGAGGAGCAAGCTGAACCAAAGCCAGCAGAAGAAACAGGATTGTGACAAAACTCACCCTAAACAGGAAGGCAGCAAAAGGACTCTCTTTTTGAGGAATTTAATCAAGCATTTAGATAGAAAACCACACAGGGCAGGTATGGAGGGCAAGTTTTCCAAATTTTAAATTATTTGTACTTTTCTTTTAAGTCAGTATTTCATTATGTAGCACAGTCTGACTTGGAACTCACAGAGATCTGCCTGCTCTGGCCCTGAGTTCTGTTCTCCCACCCCCGGACCCCCATGGTGGAGGGTGAGCCTTGACTCTCACAGTTGTTCTGGGACCACAGGGGCGCCTGTGCTCAGGAGCATGGGTCTTCTCCATCGTCCCAGACCACTGTGACCTGCGTGGTGAGGGGCACCAGCCCAGGGCAGTGTGCTGCCCCTGTCTGCAGGGTGAGAACAGTTGGGTAGTCTTCCCATGGCCGTAAAGTGTCTCATGGTACTGTAATGCCCAGATCAGGATAACTAAAACTGTGAAACCCCGGATGCATTAAAAAATAGTACTTTTCTACTTTTAGACAGTAAATTCTGCATCTTGTCACCTAGTGTTACATCTGTGAAATAAAAATGGTGACTTCTTAGAGATGAGTGTTCTTGCTGCCCCAAGGTCCCCGCCTGGCCTGTGTTCTGCAGAGGGCACAGGAGCTGGGTTCCTAACGAGCGGGCCTGGAGGGTCTCCTTCCTAGTCACACAGCTCCCGCCTCCAGCCCTGCGCTGCCGGTGGCACCCCCAAGCAGGTGCTGTGCCCTTCCTCTGCCTCGGCTGGGCTAGCTCTACTCCCCACTCCAACTTGCATCACTGTAAAATTCACTCAGGAAACACTGAGAAAGATAATGAACTGAAACTCCATAGCAGTCCATGGAAAAGCAGTTAGAAAGGATTCACTAGAAACATTCTGAAAGACGTTGCTCACGGGCGCTTCTCTCTACCTCACAAGTCAGAGAGCAGCTGAGCTAGGCTTACTATCTCTTCTCACACCAGCCATTGTCCCACACACGATGCCATTGCTGGCTTTGGTGGCTTTGGCCTTGTTAGCCTCATTAGTGATGCAGCAGCCGACAAATGAAGCATGAGGGAGAGGGTCCTTTTGGCTCACAGCCAAAGGAGGCAGCCCATCGTGGTGGTGGAGTGTGAGGGCTGGCCGTGCTGCGTCTGTGGGCAGGAATGGCGCCATGACGGGTAGGAAGTCGCCTTCAGCTTCAGTTAACCTGATCAGGAGAACATAGTCTGTGAGAGCCAAGCCAACCCCTCACAGACACAGGCATAGCTGACCCTGTGGCTGTGTGCTATTCTAATCACGACAGTGCCTCATGAGTGTCCTGGAGGCCTTTCTGTGGCTCCAGACCTTCCAGGTAATAGTCAGCACTGAACATCACAGCATAGGTTCCCAGAGAAAGCCATTCGGCAGTCTGGGTGCCCAGGCCTGTGGGCGGCTTGTAGGGGTGTTTTCTGTTTGGTTGGCTGAATGGCAGCTGGTTGCTCAGTTCCCATGGCCCTGGTCGGTCCCTGGGAGGGAGCCAGGCTCAGGGACGGAGTCCTGGGGCACACCACCTTTCCTGATCCTTCCTCCACCAGCCATGAGGCAGCAACAGCCGCAGGCAGTAGGCAGACATCCATCTTCAAGGCACTTAAGTGTCCAGACCTCCACCCTGTCCTACCCATCTTCCTTCATGCATGCTAGTTTGGGGGAGGGGAATGTTTTTCAACTCACAGCTATTTCTGTAATTATGGCTGGTTCATAACCAAAGATTCTCGAGGCAAAAGTAGGAAACTCACATTTCATGTAAATGAAGTCTCACAGCTGTTGGATATGGGGCAGCCGTGGTCATTGCAGAATCCTCCACGCAGAAACTCTGCCAATAGGGGAAATTCGACGTTAACTCAGTCATCAGTTTCCCTGACTTGTTGGCAGGAGGCTGAGTGGATTGGCTGCTGAAGGACTGAGCGCCCTTTGTCCTGCAGGCTCCCGATCTAAAGTCACCTCAGACCTCAGACGGCGACGCTTTGGCCAGCAAGGCCAGGCAGAGGCACCAGCGTCTAAAGTGGGGAGGACAGGCCGTGCGTGCCCTGCCCGAGCGTGTGGAGGTCGGTGCCCTTCCCAGGGCTGCTGACTCACCGTGTTGTCTCCACGAGTCTTGAGTGTGTAGCTTGTGTTTGGGTAGTTGTTAAAGAGCCATTGCTCATTTTTCCATGTACACGCAGAGATGCCCTGAGGCTAAAGTTACAGGCTGGTGTGCCTCGTGTGGGTGCTGGGATTGAACTCGGATCCTCTGCAGGAGCAGCCAGGGCTTTGAACCGCCAAGTCCTCTCTCCTCCCTGTTGCTGCTTTTTGGAGATGGCCTTGCTCTGTAGCCCAGGCTGGCCCGGAACTTAGGCTGAAAGAAAACCTGTTTTACCACCCACGTCCCGGAATTAAGGGTGTGAAGCACCAGCACACCCAGCTGGCACGTGTGGCTTCTGCGCCGCTGTTCCCCGGTGTGTGCACGCTTCACGTAGGTGCTCCGTGCATCCAGGGCTGCGCACACTTCCAGGCGCCCGTGTTCCAGGTAGGGTCCAGACAGCGTGACAGAGCCGCAGGGCACATTCCTGGGGCAGGGTGTGAGGGGAAGGTGGGGCGTCAGCTGTCACCTGTCCTCCCCACGCGTGCAGGGCCATGCTCCGTCTCTTAGGATTTGTACCAGTCCCCAGCTCCCGGACTTGTGCCGTTGGCTGTTCAGACACGTTGACTCCCCGAGAATCTGCGTTCCTTTCTCTGGGCGTGAAGGAAAGAATCTTTTGCAGGTTGTCTTGCTGCTGTTTTGCTGTTTTGAGGTGGGGCTGGGGTGTCTCTGTGTAGAACAGGCTGGCTTCCTCCTCACAGAGCTCTGCCTGCCTCTGCCTCCCCGTGCTGGGGTTAGAGGTGTTGCCATGGTGAATTACCTTAATGTCTGCCAGTCTGGTTGCTGGCTGCGGCTTCTGCCCACGTTTTCTGCTTTGTCTGTCTGTGCAGCATCTTTGAATGGTCGTAGGTGGAGCCTTCTGTCACAGCACATGTCCTTGTTCATTTTCTTCTTGCTATTTTTAATTTTATAGTTATTTTCCTTTTTCCCATTTATTTATTTAACCACTTTACGACCTGATCACAGCCCCTTCCCTCCTCCCCTCCCAGTCTTGCCCTCATGCCCCCCATCATCAACCCACCCTGGCACGTCAACTCACAACATGGCTAAGAGCATCTTCTCCCACTGAGGCCAGCCAAGGCAGCCCAGCTAGGAGAAAGGGATCCGAAGGCAGCAACAGGGTCAGAGACAGCCCCTGCTCCCACTGTTAGGGGGCGCACCTGATGACCAAACTGCACGTCTGCTACATATGTGTAGAGGTCTGGGTCCAGCCCGTGCCTGGACCTCGGGTGGCGGTTCAGTCTCTGTGAGCCCCCATGGGGCAGGTTAGTGACTCTGTCGGCCTTCTTGTGGCGTCAGGTATTTTCATTACAAAGAGAGCTGCTGTCTTACAGATAAACCTCTCTGTGTCCTTTCCACTTTGGCGGCTCTCTTTCTGGTCTTATGGGTCCTCCCATCTGCGGTAGCAGTACAATCCGACAGTCGCCTGTGATTTCTGCTAGTGCCTCCATGGTCTTACTCTGTGTGGAGCCACTGGAGTCTGTCCAGCGCGGTTTTACTGTGATGAGCAAGATGGACCCCGAGTTTGTGAAAGGTTCCCAGTGTCATGTGTGGAGATCCTGTGCTGGCGGTGTACCTTGGTCCTTCTTTCATGCGGTGCAGTTGGATTCATTTACTGTTGAGACCACAGTTGGGAGCAGCATGCATCCAGGAGCATGAGGGCCAAGCTGCGTCCTCTGAAACCTTTGTCTCCCGGCCTAAGTTAGTGTCTGATTGAGCTAAACACAGGGCCGGTGGCAGGGACTCCATCGTAACACAAATGGAGGTGCAATCAGTCAGCCTGGAGCTCAGCCCATGCCGCAGCCTTGGGTGCAGCCACCCGCGAGCTGAATCATCTGTACAGATCACGTCTGTAAGGAACATGTAGAGACTGTCTTCTCACCAGCTCCCTCTCCAGTCAGCACAGCACGTCTGCTTCACGTTTACATCCTGTGGGTCCACGTTTGATCCTATAGGTCCCAGAGACCGCCCGAAGTCTACTCAAGGCTGTGTCGAGGTCATCTGCAGACCCTGGGCCTTCCACCTGAGTTAGCCTTTGAGGGTCCTGGACCGACCTCCGTGGACTCTGAGGGAAGACGAGAACATTCTTCATGTGAAAGAGCGATTTTAGTGCACTCCCCAAGGCTTACACTGAAAGCCCTTTGTGATGTGATTTTCCAGAGAAGGGTCACCGCTGGAGGGACGCCTGTCCCCGTCATGAGCTTAGGATGGCACGGGAGACCTCTTCAAGCTGAGGCTCCCCTGGTTTGCAGCTAATCTGCATTGGTGCCCTTGTGGAAATCCACTTATTAAGACTCGGCTGATCTGCCCTTCCTGTGCCAAGGCCGGGTCATCTCACAGTCCACAGAGGGTCAGCCACTGGGCAGCAGAGGTGGCGTTGCCAGAGCCGGCTGGGTCAGCTCTGAGCATCGTGCATTCAGCTGTGGCTGCACTGGCTTCACGGGCGGCCAGATGAGGGACGGCAGTGGGCAAATTAGTTCACGCTGTCCACCCCAAAGAGGGAGGGGCTGCCAGGATGGCCCCGCAGGCGAAGGTGCTTCTGCCAGGGCTGACAACCTGAGCTTTTCCCCTGGGGCCCACGTGCTGCAACTCACGGGTTTACACTCAGTAGATGCAGCGTGAAAAGGGGAAGGACGCGCCGGCTGGAGCTGTTGGGAGGCAGACGGGTCTCTGCATCTCGGCGAGGCCTTGGTGCAGCATGCACACCCCACATCTGCTCCATGTCGTGTAGTTCCTGAGCCATCTTTACCAAAGCGCAACGCTGCGTGTAAAACCCACTGTGGCGGCAGCAGGACTCAGGAGCCTAGAAGCTGTGTGTGCTCTGGTTTATTTTGCCCCCACCCCAAGCCATTCTATTGTAGATGCTGTCTGAAAGGCCGGCTCCGTGTCAGGTTTGAGGCCCCGGAATAACATGGCTATTCACCCGTGACTGTAAGCAGCGGTTGCTCCGTTTTGATAACGATGTTTGGCTTTTGGTTCTGCCTTGTGCCTGCAGCGTTGCCCTGCTGATGGCTCCCAGGGGCTTCCCGTGCTGCGTGGTCTGTAATCATATTACCGGAGTCTATTAAACAGCCCGCTGTTTGTAATAAACCTGTTTGCACACGACCTCGTTAGTGTGCTAAAATAATGGAGCCGGGGCGTCTGGGCAGAGGTGAGTCTGCAGTTAGCTGGCCTCACAGCTCCACAGCGGCTGAGTGAGGTCCCAGCACGCTGCGGTCACAGGTTCCTGGAGCACCCCGGCCCTCCACAGAGCCTCCTCTGGGCCCGGAGTCCTTTGGCCCGGACTGTACCGAACGGCCTTATTTCCTGAGTCTGGACACCGCTCTGGGATAAACGACGCAGTCCTTTCAAAGCTGCGACCTCGCCGTAAAGAATGGGTGCTGGACACCGGGCAGCGAGGGCTTAACCGTGCTCTGGCAGCCTTGCTCAGACTGTGTTCTGCGTCAGTCCCTGATGTCTCAGGGTTAGGGGTGGCTTTGTAGCATTGGCCTGGTGGTTTCATTAAAGGAGAGCCATTGTCTCCTGGGAAATCACAGTTAAAAACAAACACTACTACCTCATTTTCTTTGAGAGCACATCTACCTCATACCTGTATTGGTCAATCTGAACTCTTCAGAGAGGAATTACTTTAGTGCAAGAGAGAATTTTCAGTCTTGGGTTCAGTCAGTAGTCATCTCTGTGTGTGTGTATGTGTGCACGTGTGCATGAACACGAGTGTGTGCTTGCTGTGTAGTGTATGTGTGGATGCTCGAGCGTGCAAGGGCACACGTGTTAGCTCTACGTGGAATGCGCATGTGGAAGCCCAAGGCCTACGTCACATGTCTTCCTCCCTTGCCTTCTCCCCTAGTCACGAAGCAGGGCCTCTCGGGAAGCTGGGTCACTGGCCAGTAGGGCTGGTCCTGCTTGCTCTCGCCAAGAATCTTCTCTTGTCTCCCCTTCTGGGGTTACAGGTGGGCTGCACCCTGCTGGCTTTGCAGGGAGCTGAGCTCTGAGCTCCTGTTCCACAGGGTGTGACCGCTGAGCCAGACTCCCATCCACGGCTGTTTTAGCTTCTGCATTCCCATCCTGCCGTGCGCCTTTCACCCTGGTAGCACCAGAGCCGACACTCTGTGCTTCTGTTCCCTCTCTGATGCTCCTAGCCCACCGAGTCTCGTGGACGCTGTTAGTGCAAGCCCACCACTCTTGGCCGGCTGACTATGTATCTCTTGCCAAGCGGCGGCCATTTCCCCGTGTGTCTGAGGAAGTTTTCTTTCCTTTAACTTTAGGGATAGGAATTTTAATTGCAAAAGGAATGACGGCCAGTCACGAGAACCCAGGTGATCTAGAGATGATGGTAAAACTGGCCCTACCACAAACACACGCCTGTGGCATGAGGCCTGTGACTTTTATGTCAAGGGCACGGGCAGTCCTCTGTATTTTCTCCAGTATTATGGGCTCTTAAACTGTATCTGGCCACCAGGCTACGGTTGTTCATACTGACGGCATTAGTGTGAGCCTCGGGCATGCCTGCCAGGGGTGTCAGGGCTGTTGGCAGTTGCCTGCTGTTCCGGATGCCCACAGTAGGCTCTGGATGTGGTGCTCATGCATGTGCTCTCCTGACATCAGCTCCCCACAGTGACGTGCTAGGCCACAGCGTGCTTTCAGTTAGTCCAGCGAGAGTGGAGATTCCCCTGGACTCGTTTCTGCTCTAGGTGGCAACACCCCCAATTTTCCATCTCCCTCCCGCCCCAGGGACGGCAGCTGCTGAGTTGTCTCCTTAGTGTTGCTGTTTGTGGATGAGAATTCCTCTCAGGAAGCTTCCCTTTGGGTGTTTTTTTTTTTTGGCCGTGGTATCAGGAAGTAGCTACACAAACTCAAAACACATGAACTTCAAGCCATTAAGTTTGGCAGGGTGGAAAAATAGGTCACCTTAGCAGGTAAATATAAATTACAAAATCTGGCATCAAAGTAAGTTAATATCAAACCCCAGGAGTGCGCATGCGGAGGCCGGAAGGCGATCCGGTGGCGCAGCTGCTCCCCTGCTCCATCCTGGGTCCTGGGCGCTGAGCGTCCAGCTGTGTCTTTACCCACAGGCCACAGGCAGAACAGTTTTAAATGTTAGATGTTGCTTTCTCCGTATGCAGTCATCCTGTTCTCCTTCCCGGTGTCTTCCGTGACTTCTTTCTTGGAAATCATCTTTTCATGGACTGTTAGGATGTAAAATAGAATGGATTCTCTGTGACTGAGGAGCGGAAAGGTGACACAGTTAAAGTGGCTGTGGATCTAAAGAGTAAACACTAGAATTTTCTTAGTCATAACCAAAAACAGAAAACTCAGGAAAAACAAATGCGTGAACTTGGTGTGTCAGGGATGCTTCCTGTCACTCCTGAGACACCAGAGGAGGAGAGTCTGGAGGGGAGGAGCCAGAGGCAGTGAAGGACTACCCACTGGCTCCAGCTCACCGCTCCGACCCCCAGGCTGCATGCACACCCAGAGTAGCGCCACCTGCTGGGGACTAAGTGCGCAGCAGGGAGCCCTTGGGGACCAGCTCCAACCTGGCGTTCTGCTTCTTCTATGCAATGTAAAAATCTTGCCGTGTGGTTTACAAATGAATCCTAGGTGCCAAAGAAACAAACAGCCCCAAGTTAATCCAGAAAATAAAGCCTGTGGGAACTCTCCCAGTTCATTTCCACAGTGACAGTGAGTCATAATCTGAAAACATCTCACAGTTGACCATCATTTTCACTTAGGATGCAGATTAACATTTTTAAAGAAAATCTAACCTGACAGAATAGTGAGGGACCATTGTGAATGGGAAGGAAGGTTCATCTCCAGAGCTCAAGAGAAACTCAAGCCCTGCGAATACAAGTTTGTGTCTTGTGGACAGTAGAAAGAAGATCATAGTTGATGCTGAAAGTTCGGCTGTCCAGCCTTCATTTTCCTTAAATATACACAGCACACATTTTTATCTGTTTTATGTCTGTGGTGGTTTGCCTGCGTGTTTGTCTGTGCGTGTCTGGTGCCCCAGGAAGCCAGAAGAGGCTGGTAGGCACCTTCCCTCTGACGTAGCTCTGCCAGTCATCTGGAGCTGCGCCTGCACAGCGAGAGTTTCCAGGCTGGGCTTTTTGCTGAGACCCCACCCCTGAACTGCATGTGGATACCCCCTGCACAGATAGCACACCATGGCAGCACCGATGGCAGCGTGGCTGTCTGGCCCCATGTCTTCCAGCTGCTCCCCCAGCCTGCTCCTGCCCGAGGCCTCTGGCCTCTCCTGTTGCACACTCAGCCCATCCCTGACAACTCGGAGGTCCTCGGAAGCACCGAGCACATGCCACATCTCTTTGGGTTTGTTTTCTTCTTCCTTAACATTTTTACTAAAGTTTAAGAGACTCGCCCTGCAGACACCAGCTGCCACCCAGGCCGGGGAGGAAGGAGTTTCCAGATCTTACCATTTCCTCGCTGTCCTTCCCAGTTTTGGTGCATTCCAAAGCACTGTCCCAGGCTTTTGATCTTGGTTTGGAAGCCTTGAAAGTTTTTCCTCCCGCATCCACGTGGCTCCTGCCTCACCCCTGGCCAGCTGATGGAGGCCCTTCCCACAGGCGCCGTGGCTGTCCTAGGGCAGCGGCCTGGTGTGACAGATTGTGCTCGCTCTAACTGCCCCATGCGCTCTGTGCCCTCAGCATTAAGACCTTCCTGACAATGACTGTGACACCATGACAGTCCAGTTATCTTGGTCCCCAGTTCGAGGGTACTGTCCACCATGACAGGGCTGAGTCCCAGGAGTGTGAGACAGCTGGTCACTCTTTGTCCACAGCCAGGAGACAGAGCGATGGATGCTGATGGGAGCCTGTTTGTTCCTCCTCTTTATTCAGCTGGCAGATTGCGCTACCGGCTGCAGAGAGCCCTGTCCAGCCTCAGGGAAGCCTCCCTGGGAACGCCCTCACAAGTGTGCCCAGAACTGTGCCTCAGATGAACCACCGGCTCACTGTCAGGCAGGCTTTCCCCCACTGTGAAGCCATGGCTGCTTTTGTCAGGGTCCCCGTCACGTGGTGTCCAGTGCGTGGTCAGCTGGTCAGGGGGTCCGGGCCTGTCCCTAGTGCTCCCTCAGGGACGCCCATCTTCTCTGTTCATCCAGACACATCCCCTCCCTTCCACCCCAACTTTTCCTCCTGGCAATGAGTTTAGGGCTGGAAGCAAAGTGCATTCCCCTCCCTCTTTGCTTCCCTGCTTGGAATCTGCCCTTCCTGCTCTCCCAGCATGCCTGTTTCCAGACTTGTGCTCGTAAGGAGGGATGCATCTCCTGTCTCCTCCTCTTCCCTTCTCGTGCTCTTGCAGGCCCGGGTGGAACCAGTGAGTGTTCTGTTGCCTTCGCTATTCTGTGAGGTGTTTAAAGGACTGCATAGAAGCCAGCAACTTCGTCATTTGGAGAGGGGATAGCAGCTGACACGGCAGGTGACAGGCAGCTATGAGTGTGTCACCCAGAGCTGAGGGCTATGGAGGGGGGCTCATGAGCCGTGTTCACTGTGGGGATGAGGACTGTGGCAAACACTTCCACAGTGAAAAAGTAAAAACCCTCCAGCCAGCAAGTCGAGGTTTTTATGTGAAGTCTTGTGGTCATTGGCTGTTATAAGTTAGGCCTGACCTTTGACATGACTGTTGACACACCCATCTGTCTGTGCAGCTAAGGCCTTTCAGTGGCTGCGCTTCCCACACCATTCTGCGGTCTGCAGCAAACTCTGGAGGATGCTGCGAATCTGTCCGGACAAGTTGGGGCCATCTGTGCCACCTGTGCCTTCCAGTTTGTCTCTGGGACGTTTTCCAAATCTGTGATGTGCAGACTTAGGATGATATCAGTAGAGGGAGTGGCCGGCCATTGTCCCTCTAACTCCCCACATGTAAGCATTCAGTGTGCTGGGGTGGAGGCCCAGTGGCACCCCTCACCCCAGGGGAGAGGGGGCGCTGGGGATTTCCACACCCACCTACTCAATGATGCTGGCACTGCCGCTGGGTGGGCGGGTGTGCTGTAGGGAGGCAGGCAGCAGGGTTGATGTCCTAACACTGCTGAGATCTGTCTCCAGGCACCGAGAGCAACATCAAAGGGGCAGGAAGCACTGCGGGGAAGTGGTTATTTTTGCTATTTCTTTGTTAATGTATTTTCTCCTCTGGAACTAAGTCTCCCCGTGCAATTTTGACAAAGCACTGCGGTAGGTAATATTTTTAAAATAGAATACACACCGAGAAAGATTTTTGAAATATATTTTGTTGGGAATGTTGATTAAAGAGAAACATAACACACCACAACTGTGATTTTAAATTACTTTAAAGCAGTTTTTAAAATTCCAGTGTGTGTTCCCTTAGAATTATATCCAGGCTGCAAGCTAGTGTCTGTTTATATGGCATCTTCGCACAGAGTGTTGAGGGTGGCCAGGAAGAATGCTTCCAAGAAGCTAGGTCGACAGAGGGGGAAAAAGATGCCAAATGGGTGTACCTAAAGTCTGATGACATGTTTAGCTTAAGTTCAGATTACCTGGACGCAGTTGAGTGTGTAAGTAGAGTTAGGAGAACCGTAGAGCAGCGAAGTTTCTATGCAGGCTAAGCCATTTGCAGCGTGAGTGTCAGCTGTCAGTTGACAGCCTGGCAGCCCTCAGGAGATGGATCCCTCCTGGCAGGCCTCAGGAGATGGATCCCTGCACGTGCGTGTGGGAATTATTATGAGTGCGTTGATGGAGGCGGGAGATCGCCCACTGTGGGCGGCTCCATCCCCTGGCTGGGACCCTGGACTGTGTGTGTGTGGAGAGGGAGCTGAGCAGCAGTGTGTGCGTCATCCTCTGCCTCCTCACCGTGGGGGTCTGTGAGCAGAGGCTTCAAGCTCCTGCCGCTCTGGTGGTCTGTACCCCTGAGCTCTGAGCCAGACCAAGTGTTTCTGCTAGAGTCATTCCCTAACAACAGTGGAGCCAGGGTAGAAGTCAGCAAGAAAGGACACAGGATAAACATTCACATCCAAACGGCAAACATGCTTAAAATAACCCACAGGTCAAAGATGATTCTCAAAGGAAGTCTTAATACACAGAAGTGAACCGAAAGGAAACATACCAAATTTGTAGGATGTACTTGGAAGCATCATTTAAAGAAAAATTCTAATACTAAAAACTTATAAAAGCGGAAAGGCCCAGGCAGGTGTGGTGCCACAGTGTATGATCCTGCTTGGGAGGCCGAGGCAGAGGGTGCGAGTGAGGCCAGCCTGGGTCAAGTGGAGAGTGAGCAGGGCCTGGAGCCAGCGGTTACGTGAGGAGCGGCCAGGCCTCCCAGGACGCCAACAAAGATGAGAGAGAAGCAGAGAGAGCTGGGTGGGGTGGGATGGTGCCGCCTCTAAGACCAGCTTCCGAGGATGTTCTAAACAAACGAAGACAGTAATCGGTTCCTTTATAACTACAAAACTTCAACCAAGATGAACAGTGAATTCATCATCAACAGGAATCATTAAAGAAATTAAATTTCTGATCTTTCCAGCCCCAAACAATTTCACCAGAATATTCTAACAGGAAAAGTTGGGCAACAGTTTTACATAATTTCTTTCAGAAAAGAGGAAAGAAAGTATTTCCCAATCCATTTCCTGAGGATGGTGTCAGTCTGATGTTGACTTCAAAGAATGACCAGAAAAGCAAAACACCAAAACATACACACACATACATGCACACAAACTACCACTACTCAGACCACAGACCAGTGTCTCTCATGACTCAGGTTCTCACCCCTCAGTGCAGTGCTTGTGAGCTGAGCACGCCTGTTTGCAGCAGAGCACAGTGGCCCAGCAGGATTCCGTCCAGGTGTGCGAGGTTTGTTCCGCAAACACCTGTCACCATATCCTGCCGTGTGCGTGGTGCTACGAGGAAATTGGGTGTGCTGTGAGTCCACACAGAAAAAGTGCTTGACAGAGTCTCTCCCTAGCTTCTGATAAAAATTCTCCTCGAACAAGGGCTGGATGGGAAGCCTTCTAGAGCCAGTCAAGTGTCTGAGAAGACTCCACAGCCAACGCGGTATTTACCAGTGAATGCCCAATCCTGTTTCTCTAGGCTTAGGAGAGCGTCCGGCGTCGTAGCTGCCATTCGTAGGTGACATGGGGCACACCTTCTCTCAGGAGGCCAGCCCTGCCTAGTGACTGTAGGAAAGCTTTGGATTTCCTCCGTGTCTTTGTTACATCCCCCGTTTGTTTTTGATTTTGTTAATTTGGATATGCTTCTCCATCTTTTAGTTAGTTAGGCTAGGTTTATCTACCTTTTTGATTCTCTCAAATAACAAAGTCTTTTTCATCAGTTCACTGTATTGTTCTCTTTGTTCCTATTTTACTGACCCAGCCCTGACTTTGATTGTTTCCTGCTGTCTACTCCTCTTGGGTGTGTTTGCTTCTTTTCGTTCTAGGGCTTTCAGGTGTGCTGTTAAGTTACAAGTATGAGATCTTTCAACTTTCTTTATGTAGTGCTGCGAACTTTCCTCTTAGCACTGTTTTCACTGGGTCCCATAAGTTTGAGTATGTTGCACCTTCATTTTCATTGAATTCTAGAGTCTTTAATTTCTTTATTTCCATCCTGACCCAGTTATCATTCAGTAGAGGGTTGTTCAGTTTCCCTGAGTTTGTGGCTTTCTGCTGATTCTGTTGTTGATCATATGCAGCTTACATGGTGCTGTGATGGCGTGCAGAGGGCTGTTTCAGTTTTCTCGTGTCTGTTGAAACTTGACTTGTGACCAAGTATGTGGCCAGTGGTGGAGAAATTTTCCGAAGTGCTTTGAGGAAGGAGGATTATTTGTTTCTATGAAATGTTCTGTGGGTATGTATTAGGTCCATTTGGTTCATAACATTTGTCAGCTCCTGGATTTCTCTGTTTAGTTTCTGTCCAGATGACCTGTCCGTTGTTGGAGTGTTGACGTCGCCCACTGTCTGTGCGAGAGTCAGTGTGTCTGTGGGAGAGTGAGTGTGCGACTTAAGCTGCAGCGGTGTTTCTTGTAGAAACCTGGGTGCCCTTGTGTTTCTGCCAGAGATGTTAAGAATTAAAAGATCATCCTGATGGATTTTTCCTTTGAAGAGTATAAAGTGTCCTTCCCTGTCTCTTTTGACAACTTTGAAGTCTACTTTGTTAGCTATTAAAATGGCTGCATAAGCTTGTTTCTTAGGTCTGTTTGCTTGGAAAATCATTTCCACCCCTGCAATCTGTTACAGTGTCTTTCTTTGATGCTGAGGTGTGTTTCTAGTATGTGACAGCATGGATCCTGTTCTCTCATCCATTCTGTTAGTCTGTACTTTTTTAAATTAGGGAATTAAATCTATTGATAATCCATACATATCAGAGACTGGTGATTGTTAATTCCTGTTATTTTGGTGGTGGTGGTGGTAGGGTGCGTGCGTGTGTGTATGTGTGCATGTGCGTGTGCGTGTGTGTGTTTCTTTTGGTTTTGCTGCTGTGAGATTAGTTATTGCTGTGCTTTGGCAGGTGTAGTTAACCTCCCTGGGCCAGAGTTTTCCTTCTAGTACCTTCTGTGGGGCTGGATTTGTGAATGGATGTTGTTTAAATTTGGCTTTGTCATGGAATATCTTGTTTTCTCCATCTGTGGTGATTGAAAGTTTTGCGGGGTATAGTAGTCAGGGCTGGAATCTGCTCTCTTAGAGTCTGCAGGACATCTGCTCAGGCCCTCTGGCTTTTAAAGTCCCTGTTGAGAAGTCAATTGTATTACATCTGTCGAGATGTACTTGCATTTGGTCGCCTTTATATGTTACTTGTTATTTCTCTCTTCCAGCTTCTAGTATCCTTTCTTTGTTGAATATTCAGTTTTGATTATTATGTGGCAGGGGACCTTCCTGGTTCAATCTCTTTGGTGTTTTGTGAGCTTCTTGTACTTTTATAGGCATTTCTTTATTTAGGTTGGGAATTTTTTTCTGTTATGATTTTGTTAATAGTTTCTGTGTCTTCAAGCTTGGATTCTTCCTCTTCCTCTATTCTTATTATTTGTAGGTTTGGTCTTTTCACAGTGTGCCAGATTTTCTGTCAGGAATTTTTTGGATTTAAGATTTTCTTTGACCAATGTATTGGTTTCTACAATTGTGTCTTCTACTCCTGAGAGTCTGTCTTCCTCTCTTATATGCTGTTGGCAATGCTCTGGTCTGTAGTTCCTGTTTTCTTCCCTAGGTTTCCATCTCCACGATTCCTTCAGCTTGTGTTTCCTTTATTGCCTCTCTTCCCATTTTCAGGTCTTGAATAGTTTTAGTCATTTCCTCCCGTTGTTTCTGTGTATTTTCCTGGATTCCTTCAAGAGATTTAGTTGTTTTCTCGAAGGAGCTCCATCATCTTCGAAAAGTTGGTTGTATAGTATCTTCCTGTGCTTTGTCTGAGTTGGAATGTTCCGGGCTTGCTGTGGTGGGGTGGCTGGGTCGTGGTGGTGACACTGTGTTTGACTGTTGGTGACTGTTCTTGCACTGGCCTTTAGGCATCTGGGTTTGGAGTGGGTATAGGTGTAGGTGCCAATCTCGGAGTTTGTCTCTGCTGAATGGATGTTTGTTCCCTGGTTTCTGTTTCCTCTCTGACCTAGTCAGTGGGGCTGGGACTTCTTGTAGTGTGTGCTGTCTCTGGTAGAGTGGAGAATCTCCTTTTCAGTTGGAGGCTGGGGGCGGCAGCTAGGAAGGCATTGAACTGGGGACACGGTGGGCCTGAGATAGTGAGGGGGGTGGCGGGCGGCTTTCCTGTACTCCTCCCAGGATGGAGCAGCAGGCTGTCGGTGGGAGGGGGCTGGGGCTTGCAAGAAACACGATTCTCTTCCTAAGCCTCACATTTAATATGCAAGTCAGCCCCAAACTAAGTGAAATTCAAGTGTAAAATAGAAATTTATATTAAAAAATAGGACAAAATCTTTAGGACTGAAGGTGTAGCCAAGAAGTTTTCAAATTTGACACCAAAGCATCATTCCTGGGAATAGGAAATCTATTCATTGGATTTCATCAAAATTATTTTATTTTTTTCTGCCAAAGACTTTTCGAAGTTGACGAGGAGAACGTTCACACATGCAGGGAACACTTGGAAAATACCGAGCCGTCAGAGGGCTGCACCAGGACTGTTTAAAGAGCTCTGTGGTGAAGATGATGAGGCTGGACCACGCTGCACACGGGGGCGGGCTGTGTGGAGGGAGGGTGCTCCTGTTCCAGAGCCGCCTGCACCGCCTCGTTAGTAAGCCCGAGTGTTAGTGTGTTAGTGGCAGCTGCCCTGGGCTCCCCAGAGGGGGACCCTGTGCAGACAGTCACAGGAGCCTCATAGCACCACGTCAGCGTGCATGAACGCGCTGTATCTACCCCGCGGAATACGCTCAGCACAAAGCGAGGATCAGCTAAGCAGCAGGACCCCGATTCACTCCACAAGCCAGTAGCTCTCCGCACCATAGTGAGCTCGAGAAGAAGAAAATAAGCAAAGTACCGTGTTCGTAAAAGCCTTAAAAACACGCCTTAGGAGTAATAAGCCTTGGTGTCTTTTATGGGGCAGAGGTTTCCTAAACAAGCTACTGCTAAGTGTTTGTCTAAAGAGGTATACGGGGCCACATCTGTGACCCGGCATGCAGGGGCCGAGGCCAGCCTGGGCCACGCTTCTGTGATCCAGCATGCCGGGGCCGAGGCCAGCCTGGGCTACACTTCTGTGATCCAGCATGCCGGGGCCAAGGCCAGCCTGGGCTAAGCTTCTGTGAGCCAGCATGCAGGGGGCCGAGGCCAGCCTGGGCCACGCTTCTGTGAGCCAGCATGCCGGGGCCGAGGC
>REGO01000009.1:1653802-1683270 GCA_010120015.1 Rhombomys opimus
GCTAAGCTTCTGTGAGCCAGCATGCAGGGGGCCGAGGCCAGCCTGGGCCACGCTTCTGTGAGCCAGCATGCCGGGGCCGAGGCCAGCCTGGGCTACACTTCTGTGATCCAGCATGCCGGGGCCGACGCCAGCCTGGGCTATGCTTCTGTGAGCCAGCATGCCGGGGCCGAGGCCAGCCTGGGCTAAGCTTCTGTGAGCCAGCATGCCGGGGCCGAGGCCAGCCTGGGCCACATAGTGAGGCCCTGCCTCAAGAAGAACGCAAAGGGGATGAGGAGGGAGGCGTGTGAAAAGCGCGCGCGGCTGATGACACGGGTGACGCAGACCACTGTAAATGCACTGGAGTGAGTGTGTTGGCCGCACGTGTGCGCGCTCTCCCGCTCTCGGCGTAGGCCGCTCCCCGCTGTGGGCCGGAGGAAAGCGGGGGAGCTTGGGCTTGGTGCAAACAGCTTCCACTAAAGCCCCGCATGTGAGAGCGGTGAGGCCCCCGGGGTGTCCCTCAGCCTTCCCCTCGCGCCGTGCCCCGCTGCGCAGGCGCGGTGGCTGGGCAGGTCACGGAGCTCACGCAGCCTCTCTGCCCACCTGCAGCTTCCCAGCGAGGACCCCGAGGTCGCCGAGGCTTCGGCCACGTGCCTGTCCCTCCTCGTGCAGCTGTACGGAGGAGAGCACCCCGACAGCCTGTCCCCAGAAAACCTGGCCACCTTCGCCGACCTCCTGCTGACCAAGGAGGAGCCCAAGGACCGGAAGCTCCTGCTCAGGATCCTCCGGAGGATGGTGAGTCTTCCGGGCCACGGCCGCGGCGCCCACGCGGGGCGGGGGCCGAGATGTGCGCCGTGGGCCCCAGCCGCCACCCGTGCAGCCGTGTGTGGCCGACAGCGGTCATGTTCCGTGTGTGGACGTCGGTTCTGGTCTGCGTGTGCTATCGTTCTGGGCCACGTGGGAGAGGTAGGACATGGTTCTTTTATACAGAGAGGGAGGGCCGCGAGGCAGAGAGATGGCGGCTCTCTGGCTGCGGGGATCCTAACGCGGAGCTTAGCGCTGGTTTGATTCTTTCTCACCTCGGCATCTGTGTCCTCCTCCTGCCCGGTTTGTAACTTAAATGGCTTTCTTTTTTCTAGTCTGAGATACCATCCAGTGTGTTCTATCTTAATCCGGACTAGACTTGCACTGTTTGTCTTTCATCGCGTTTTTAAAGAGCGCAGGCCAGTGCTGTCAGGCAGGGTGACCCTCCGTCTGGGCTGCATGGTTTCCTTTCCACATTTGCCAGTTCCCGGGAGCAATGAGGGTCTGTTCCAGCCCGCCACATCCTGAGGCTCAGTACGGACACCTGCCCACTCCTGGAGTGTTAATTTTGATCGCTTGGCTTGAGTGTGGTATCATTTTATATTTTAGTTTTGTGGCAGTTGAAAAATGTCAGTTCTTCGCCCAGCATTGTATTCTAAGGGGAAGTGTTCCCTCCTGTCTAATTTGTTCTCATTTTTCATCCCTGTTTTATTTTTTTTTAAAGTATTCCACTTGTGTCTATTTAAAGCAGTGGTTCTCAGTCTTCCTAATGCGACCCTAATGGGCGGTACAGTACCTCATGTTACAGTGACCCTGACCATAAAATTATTTTTGTTGTTACTTCACAACTATAACTTTGTTATGAGTCGTAATTATCTGATATGCAGGATAACTGATATGCGACCTATTGGTGCCATATGTAAAAGTATCCTTTATTCGCCTGATTTAATTGTTGTCTTGGAGGCTCACTGTCTCCTTCTGCTGACCTAGGCCTAGGCCTGGAAGCTTCCAGCCTCTGTTCAATCTAACCTAGGCTAGAATGTTTTCAGCTCTGAGACTTAGTGCTGAAGAAGCTCACCTTTTCTAGTTCTTTCTGAGCTCTGGCTGCCTGATTTAACTCAGCTGTTCTGGTTCAAACTCCTCTCCCAGCTGATGTGACTCAAGCTGGCTTCTCTCTCAGCCTCTGACTAAATTGCTCTGCTTGCCCTCAAACTAACTCTAGGAATCTGTTCCGATCTTCTGGCTCCTTCTCATTCTCTGGCTCGTTCTATCTTCACCTGTGTCTAGCTTGTTCTCTCTTCAGCCTCTCTCTTGATAAAAATTGCCTCCGAATTCCACGAACTGAACTGCCAGGAGCTTAGCTCCACTGCACCGCCTCTCAGCTCCCTGACTCAAACGAATTACCTGAACAGAACTGACAGAACTCAGAGATCTGCATGCCTCTGTCTCCTTGAATTAAAGGCCTGTCTGTATTCCAGCCAGAGTAGCCATGTTGCTGGATTAAAATTTCTCTACACCTTCCCCTGTTTAAGCTAAAAATTGTATACAATTTAACTATTTCAACAGAAAAAATTATCAACCCCATAAACTTAACAGTCTACATGTCCTTATGAAGATACATTGACTCGATAATCCTCCGTAATTGATCCTGGTACAATTAGATCTTTATGAGTCCACACATAAACTAGACAGGCACTGTCATTCCATGCCAGCTCCTGACACCATCAAGCTGGGCTCCTCAGCCATAGTCAATGGGATGTCTGTCTTGATCCTCAGTTTCATTAGGTGCCATAGGTTTACAATTAAGCATTTCCTGTGCCCTTACTTCCTCTGAAATGGAGTTTCCTGTTGTCTTTTGTGGCTTAGTGTGATTCCTGCCTCATCCCTTGCTCTGGACTTGAGGCTCTGGCTACTCCCAGGCTCTCTCGGGGTGCAGCCAAATTTGAAGACTTGAATCTTCCTCTGTAGATGATACTAGGCAAATTCCTCCCCTGTGGCTTTCTGTCAGATGTCCTCTGCTTTCTGCAGTGTTGGTGAGCTATCTTCTTGTCCTTCCAACCATGTGGAGAGCCATGTGTAACTGTGTCGCCAGACGGAAAAGTAACTGTTAGTCTCCTGACATTATGTCATCTTGGAGTCCTACTGCCTCCATCTGCTGACCCAGGCCTAGTCCTTGAGGCATGTACAACCACGCCTCACGCCTGGACCTAAGCTTTTCTCTGTCTGCAGCTTGCTCTATACCAGCTTGGCCTTGAACTCAGATCTGCTTTTCTCTGCCTCCTGGTATTAGAGGCCTGTGTGTATCCAGCCGGAGTGGCCAAGTTGCTGGGTTAGGGTTCAGTTGAGACTGACGGGTAGAGAACCGCTGATCCTGAGTGGCCAGGGAGAGCCGATCTGTCTCTGCATGTAAGCCAGGGCACCGGGAAGGCAAGGGTCTCGGCCTGGAGCGAGGCAGGCACACCAGACAGCCTGCATGGCGCTTGGTCAGAACACAGTCAGAACGTAGTCAGCCCTGTGACTGGGGCCAGCCATGTTCACAGGCCCTCCCACTGGGGAGAGGGCAGGCACAGCATGTGACATTTAAACTGTGAATGGGAAGATCCGTGGCCATCACACACAGGAGAGAGTCCCAGGTGAAACCCAGAGATCCCCCGGAATGGACTGGAGACAGAGGTGAGCTTGGAGAGTAGAGCCACCAACCCATGGCCTTTGAGGCGCAGAAGTGAATGTTAGAAGAGGACTCTTGGCCCCAGTCTTTACTGTGAGGTAAAGCTCACTCACTAAACCCGGCCTGTGATGGCCCGTGATAGAGCACTTCTCTGGGCTAAATCAGGAATACTTGGAAAATGCAAAAGCTTTTCATCAACAGATATTTCTCTTCAGTCCTTCAGGCTCCTCCTCTTCCTGCCTCCCGCTGTCAGTCAGCCTGAGGCCGACTTTAGCAAGCATCTGCTTAGTCCCCAGTTGTGATCCCCCCTTCTTCACTGCACCAGTTCCGTCCTGAGGCGTGGTGAGACTGAACAGGAACTGGTACATGGAAGACAGCACAGCAGCTCCTGTGTCCCTGGACCTGCCTGCCGGTCAGCTCTCTGGACCAAGGAGTCAGGTTCCACAGAGGGACCGGCCGGTGTCAGTGACGGAGTTGTGGAGGCCTGACACACTCAGTTTCTTCAGTTGTAAGAAGCTGTAGAGGGAAGACTTTCCCTCAAGGGTCTGGGCCAAACAAGCTCATTAGGTGCACATGCTGGCCAGAAGCACGTGGACATGGCTGCACGTCTTTACTGTACTGAGTAGGTGTGCCCTGTGGCTCCTAGGGCTGGAACCGGGCTGGAGCCAGAGGTGACCCCCAGGTACAAAGGGCCCTGGGGTGAGCATGTGACAGCGGGAACACTGCGTCTGTCCACCGTCTGGCAGGTTGTGGAGACGGGTGCTCACCTGGAGACATTCCCTGGCATTTCTGCTTAGGCTCCCAACCGTGGAGCAGGGCCTTTCTGAAGCCATTGTTTTCACTGAAAAAGAAATAGGCTATTTAATTCCTGCCCGTGGATTTGAACTGTGCCCCAAGTCTTCCACATTTAGCACATTCAGAGAACTAACGAGGGGGAGCCTGATGTCTGATTCTGTTTACCAGGAAGCTGGGAGGGTTTGATCATACCTAGTGGTCTTGCTTTACAAATGTGGGCACCCATCCCGTCCCCGCCAAGCCTTCGTGTTGGTGATAGTGTTCCCAGGGGACTGCGAACAAGCCCACATGCCTGTTACTTAAAGCTAGACGCTCAAAATGGTGGCTGCTGCGACACCACAGAACTGTCTTCTGCCTGCGAAGACAGTTGTCTTTTGGTGGCTTATTGTGATTCCTGCCTCATTCCTTGGCTGACCGCCCTGTGAGAGCAGGTGGCATCCAGAGAGAGAAGGTGACGAGTGTCACCCTCAGGCAGTCTAGGCAGTCAGGGTGGCAGGTGTGCAGTGGGCAACTTGGGTAGGTGTGACCGTGAAGGCGATGAGATTGGCGTGTCTCACAAGATCCTTTCCTTGAAAGGTCTCTACCCGGTGCCCTGAGCCTGTGTGTGGGCAGGGGCTGAGGAAGCCCTGATGAATGTGTTGATGTGGGCGTGGGTGTGTCAAGGACACTAATGACTTAAGCCGTGGGAGCTGGCAAAGCCTTCCTCTAGGGAAGGCCTAGAGGTGCCTGACACCTCGCAATGTCTGCGTGTTCAGGAGTGATTGACCAGGTTTCTGCTCCCAGGTGACCGCACCTGGAGCCTGCTCCCCTGCATAGAGCCCGGGGAGAGCTGGCACGCCCCTGCTGGTATGATCTTGGGATGCTGTGCAGTGGGTGCCAGCCCCTCAGCGTGTGCGCTGCCCATCGGGGCACAGCTCTTGTCTGTGTTTCTGTCCTTCCTTCCTTGCTAAGTCAAGTCCCTGAGCCATGTAGGATGTGGTGGGCGCTGTCTGTCCTAAGTTCTGACACTGGTCACCAGGTGCCCTCCATCCAACAGGAGGGCAAGTGCGTTCCTCTGTGAACCTACATGTCATGTGGCACTTCCGCATGTGCCAAGCCCACGTGGGCGTGTCCAGCACGCCGGCCCCATGTGTCTCAGGAGGGCTGTGGGGGTGGCCCAAGTGTCACCAGCAAGCTGTGCCAGCAGGCGACATAGCAGTGTCCTGTGCTTGCGTGGCCTAGCACTTTTGTCTCATGACAGGGTAAGTTGCTGAGCTCAGACTCAGGATGGGCGGATCCTAACCACAAAAGTAAAGAAATAGTCTTGGGAGAAGAGCAAGAGAAAGCGAGGTTTCTCCCTCCCAACTGAAGTTCCTCAGGATTACAGCCTTCTGTCTCTCCTCTCCTCTCCTCCCATTCCCTCCTCTCCCCTCCCCTCCTATCATCTCCCCTCCCCACCTCTCCTTTCCTCCCTGTTCACTCCTCTCCTTTTCCTTTTCTTCTTTATTTATTTTTTATTTGCTTGTTTGTTTATAGACAGAGTCTTTCTAGGCCTGGCTGTCCTGGAACTCGCAATGTATTCCAGGCTGGTTTTGAAGTCACTGTCTCTGCCTCCCGAGTGATGGGATTAAAGGTGTTGCAAGGATGGGTCCATAAGGTCAGAGGTGAGTGAGTTTGAGTGCAGAGAAACTGTTAAGAGCAATACCACTTACCAGTTAGTTTATAACAAGTGTGAGCGTTACAGGAGACACGAGCTTCTCCTGCAGCGCTGGGGGAAGGTCTGGAGAGCCTGCTGGCGTCCGTGTGTGCTTGCTCATGGCTGTGCTGGGCGGATCTCACTGTCACATCTGCAGGTACCTGGGGAAAACCCTGAGTGAGGTCCTGGTATCTTTTCAACAAAGGAAAGCAAGTATCTCGCCTGGAATTCTTCATTATCAGTGGATAACATGTTCTGGAAACCATGGGGGGGGGTATGATTGCGCGTGTGCAAATATTTGTAAACTTTTCCATCATGTGACAACTCCTTTACATGTGAGAAATTTCTCTGCAGCCCTGGGGATATAAATATGTAAGAAACACAAAACATTTACTGAGAAAAAAAATCACAAAGAAATTTATTTTAAAACTATTTTTGGCATACCTATAACTTTACCACTTATCAAAGACAGTGATGTGTTTGCATATGAATGAGGTGAGTGAGCACCATTATTTATGTGTGAACAGTTAACCCTCAGCTGAATGTGACTGCAGGACCAGGAGCATTTTTTCACATTCGTCAGGCTCCGTGTACGTCTCGGTTTTGGTGGATCTGAGCACCCCTCTCTGCATATACTACAACACGACAGAAATGTTTTTGAGGCCCTGTCAGAAATTCTGTTCTAATCTCAAGCTGGAATTCACTGGACAATTGTGTATGAAACTCAAAGAGCATTTTTTAAAAGCAAATATTCTAGTGTTACACAGTCCAGAGACATCCAGTTTGATCCCTGCGTGCTGCGTCTGTGTTTGCTGTGGCTGGCCCCAGGTGCTCCGGGCAGCACAGGTGCTCTGTGATGGGATGGCTGGCCCCAGGTGCTCCGGGCAGCACAGGTGCTCTGTGAAGGCTGGCCCCAGGTGCTCCGTGTAGCACAGGTGCTCTGTGATGGGATGGCTGGCCCCAGGTGCTCCATGTAGCACAGGTGCTCTGTGATGGGATGGCTGGCCCCAGGTGCTCCGTGTAGCACACGTGCTCTGTGAAGGGATGGCTGGCCCCAGGTGCTCCGTGCAGCACACGTGCTCTGTGAAGGGATGGCTGGCCCCAGGTGCTCCGTGCAGCACACGTGCTCTGTGAAGGGACAGAGTGCACAGTGCACAGGACCTGTGTCGTGCACTCACAGTTAAGGTTTCAGTGATGCTCAGTTATGCAACATGGACAAACGTTGCATGCTCCTCCACTCCAAGGCACTGGGTTCCTTCTGAGATTATAATAATTTGATTATAACGGTTCTCCCTTTCCTCCCTCATCCTTGCATTACCTCTCTTCCCTCTCCCTCAGGTTTTTGGCCTCTTTTTCACTAGTTGTTACCGGGTGTACACACATATTTTTATATACTGTATATACGTATATAGCCCTAAATACAGCCTGTTGGGTCCCTGGAATGTGACCTGTATTATGTTTTCAGAGCTGACCGTTGGCGTGCTCTTCCCTGGGGAGGGCCCCCGGTCCCTCCTGCTCCCAGCTTTGCTCAGCCAAGGCACTGGATGTGAAGCAATTTGGCATCATGCCTTTGGAAGCCCGTTCCTCTCACCAGCTCTGCCCTGACCCTCACCTTTAGTGCCACAGCATGTGTGCCGTCGTGACTCATAGTTCAAGAACATGGGACAGACATAGATCAAGCCAGACATGGGTCCAGTGTCCCGGGGACAGAACTTTTGGAGTCTTTATTGGGCCCCGGTGACACTTTCCCCCTTTGGGGATTAGCACCTTCAAATATGCCAGCAGAGGGCCCATTTCCGCATGTTCCCCGGATGGTACCCTGGCATCATGGCGTCAGTCACTTCTGTCACACTTGATCCTGCTGCTGTGGGCGTCTCCTTGCAGCAGTCATGCGGGGCTCCCACGTCACATCACCCGTGCCTCATGCCTCTTGCTCTGATTTATATGTGGAATGCATTTATCCCTGCCCCAAAAACGTGCCACACAGCATAGGTTTTCTCAGGACACTAGCTACTTTTATTTGCTATAAACCGGTAGTACTTGCTGTCTCTCTAGGAACAGGAGCTAGAAACATAGATTGTATTAACCGCTGCTCTAGAATAGTTGATTTTCAAATATCATAGAAGTTTTGATGCCACTTAAAAAATCATTATTACGTCCGGAACCCAAGCCTGGTTATGAACTCCTAACAGGCCTTTTGTGCGATGGGTATGAGCAGGTTTTAATGAAATTTGAGTGTCTCTCGAGATCACAGATACTTGGGCCTTGAACATTGTGGCGTTGCTTAGCAACCTGGAAGCCATTACCTCTCAGGCGTTGCACCAACAGGCCGCACTTCTCCTTGCTGCTCTCTGATGGAAACGTAATAGAGACTGCCCCCTTCCAAGGCTCCACTCCACAAGCGGGCGGCAGAGTGGATTTTGTTAATTTGCTTTCCAGCCTGGGCAGTTTTTAATCCTGTGAAAAAGTATTGTCTCCTGGCTGCCGAGTGTAACCAGGTGAATCATCTTCTCAGGTGCAATTACGAGCAAGACCCCCTCTGTGACACCAGAGAAACTGATCACAAATGTCGTGTGGCCTCAGCACATTGGAGAGATGGTCACATTTGCTGCCAGTTGTCAGTCAACACAGGATGTCTCCTTAGTTTGTTCTACCTAGACATGTGAAGATCTTAGGCAGGTTTGAAGAATGGACCAACGTTATACACGTTAGAGGTGTAAGAGCAGAGCAGTGTTAATCCCAATTACTGAAAAGTTAGATTTACAGAAAAAGTACTTTTCAATGTTTTTATAGAAGTGTCTTATATTAATAAACAGTAATAAACAGACATTCTGTGCATTAAGTTTCAAGAAACAGCGTGAACAGGAACCAAAAGGAGAAACAGTACAGGTCAGTTGGTGAATGGGTTTGTACCGTGTGACACGTCAGGTAGCAGAGTGTCAGCCAGCCATCAAGGTGTGTACCATGTAACATGTTCAGGTAGCAGAGTGTCAGCCAGCCATCAAGGTGTGTACCATGTAACATGTTCAGGTAGCAGAGTGTCAGCGGCCATCAAGGCGTGTGACATGTCATGTAGCAGAGTGTCAGCGGCCGTCAAGAGAAATGAAGTGGCAGAATTTTGGATTCTTGGACGTAATAAGTGACTGAAGTCAACCACAGAAGACCGACCACGTGATTCTGTTAAGTGAGATAGATAGTGAGCTGAAGAGTGTAGAAAGGGATGGCAGGAGGGTGAGTGCATTTCTTTGTGAGCTGATGGGGTATTCTGGAGCTGACAGTGGAGAGGGGTGACCCCATGGATTTCCTGAACAGCATTAAGTTGTATACTGTAAGACGGTATGTCTTATATGTTTGTTTGTTTGTTTGTTTTAAACAAATTGAGACACAAAAAAGGAAAAAGAACTCAGCTAACTTGGGAAGCCTAGGAATAGGAGGGAAAGCAGGGGAATGGGGGTGTGGCCAGCGGGTGTGTCCTGCAAGCTCAAGGCCCTGGATGTCTAGCCACGCCCACATTTGTAGAGCTGTACATGCACGTCCACGCACGAGGAAGCACCTTCACAGAATCATAAAATAACTGTAAACCAGTCACAGCGCACAGTGTCACCGATAATACGAAAGCAGCGGTTACAGGCGCCCTGGTCCAGAGATTTCTAGAAGACGGTGCTGGCTTGAGAGAGGTCTTCAGGGCTGAGGACCTCAGTCCACCGCAGGCAGGAAGCAGGCACCAGGAAGCTTCCTCGGAGCCCCAGCCACAGGCACTCAGCAGCTACAGGGCCCACTGTGCACCCTGCAGTGTGAGTCTGGTCATTGGGCCATGGAAAGGTGGACAGAGCTCTCCCACAAAGTTGTCCCAGCGCTCCACAGGTGTGCCCTGGCGCACGCGCTCACACACACACACATTGTACATGCACACACTGATCATGGTTTAGAAGGAAGGGCAGCCTCAGGCCAGCCAGGCTCAGAGGAAGGCAGCAGGCCCGACCCCGCAGGAAAGCTGCCTGCTCCCATGGGTCTCTCCAGGTGAGCACAGAAGCCTGGGCCTGCAGGACAAGTGCAGCCTCCACCCTGTCCCCCGGGTGTGCCTCATCAGCTCCCTGCAGGGCAAGGCCGCCCGACCTTCAGCAGGCTCGTGGTGGGTCCTTGTGAAGCTGAAGCCAGACCTCCAGAGAACTGGCTGGGTTCCCGCTGGGATCTTCAGTTCCAACAAATGACCAATGGGGGAATCCCTGCGAGTGTGAGCAAGGTGCAGACCCACAGGGCAGTCACCGCTACCAACAGCCACAGTCAGCACAAGATGAAACAAGATGGCTGCCGGGATGGCCCAGCTGAAGGCGATTGCCACCAATCAGGACGACCTGGCCTCCATCCCTGGAACCCACATGATGGGACAGAACTGGCTCCCGAAGGTTGTCCTCTGGCTCCCACACGTGTGTCTTGGCTTTCAGGCACACACATGCACAAAAATAAATGTAAAAAAGTTGCCCCAGGGTGAGAAGTGTGGAGAGTTTTGCATGTACAGCCAGGCAGTCTGATGGCCGTCATGGGACCGGTGTGGTCACCTCAGCTCTGGTGACCCAGCAAAGCTAAACACCCGCCATGCCCACGGGCGCTTTTCCACATTCTCCACATGGCTTCATTTGCGCATTGCGTACCCGTAAACGCGTCTGTTTGAGGTAATGGACACGGCGAGTCAAGAGTAGTCTAAAGACAGGTAAGCTGGAGTGGGAGCTGGCCTCTGAGTGCCCTACAGGGATGGGGTGATGTGCCATCAGGGTCTGCCACGTGCAGCCGCATTTTCCAGAGACGTGCTGAACTGGTTATGGTGACATCGGACGACCCTCAGCCTCAGAGAGGCGACATCCCATGAAGACTCTAGGAGTTGCAACTGTCTTGGATCCAAACCGTCTGACAGACTGTAGAGCTGCCCAGCAGCACACGCTGGAGAGTGAGCGCAGCTTCCGTCTGTTTGGGTGACTGGGAGCCATGGAACATGCCCTGTGCATCATCAGCGGTGTGCTACGCCACGTCACTGCCTCAGGGAATGATCCTAAGAGCTCGGGTAGAACCAGGGTAGAGAGACCGTCCATGTTTACGCCGACCAAATGCAAACGCCCATTGTAAATTACTGTCTTCTATTCGTGTTCACGTGTGTGCGTGTTCCGCCTGCATGTATGTCTCTGTACCTCATGGGTGCATCGCCCATGGGGTCAGAAGAGGGCTCTGATCCCCTGGAACTGGAGTTACAGATGGTTGTGAGCCGCTGTGTGAATGCTGGGAACTGAATCTGGGCCCCTTGTGGGAACGGCCAGCCATCCTAGCTTGTGAGCGGTCTCTCCGGCCCGTGTGACCACTTTGTTCTGTCCACACAGATGTGAGCTCCTGGAACATGCCTTGCATTTCCAATACCATAGTCAACAAATGACTGAGACCACAGGTCACCCTCTGCTGAGGGCCTACTGTGACTCCAGCCGTGGCCTCCCGCTTCGGGCGTGTGAGCCCTGCCTGGCGTGGGGAGGGCATTAGGGAGTGGCGTGCTCCCGTGGGGAATCCATGGCATGGCTGTGTGTTGTGCTCTCCTGTGCCCCTGGGGCTGCCCCCTCAGATGTGGGAGGCCTCTGTGGCTGGGGCTGCTAGCGTGTGGCACCATGATTTTCCTCTGGGCGGAGGCTAGGCCTGTGAGGTGTGTGCACTGGAGAGCACGCCCTTGCTGACGAGAACAGGACACCTCCTGGTGTGCCTGAGACACCTTGAAAGAGGACTGCAGGGGAGGAGGGCTCACAGCCTCAGGCAGCTCAGCCCTGGGTCAGTGGGCGTCTTAGTTTGTCTGACTCGGTCATCGTTCCACTGGCGCAGGCGAAAATTAAACTCCTTTGTGTGCGTGTGCTGGGGAGGAGGCCGCGTGCCCGTGTGTGTGGAGGCCGGAGGTGGATTCGGGGTGCCTCTCTGTGCTGCTCTCCTGAGACGGCCTCTCTCTGAACCTGCAGTTTACTGTTTTCATCAGGCTCCTCCTGCCTTACGGCACACCAGCGCTGAGGGTTCGGGCACACGCCGCCACTCCCAGCCTCCACGCGGGTACTGGGCATGCGTGCACAGCAAGCCTTTACCCCCAAGCCCTCTCCTCAACCCCGGGTCCTAGAGAGGAATTTTATAGTTGCAGGAGAAACTTTGGCTGTCTTTTCTAGATATGCAGGGCTTTCTCCCGTCTCGTGTAGAGCACGTGAGCGTGCGCAGTGCATCTGGAGACTGCAGCTATAGGAAGGAACTTTCACATTTGATTCACTGAGCTCTTACCAGAGGTCTAGGCTACGGAGGCCGCCACATCTTGTCAGATCTGATTTTCTCATTTCTCTTCCGTGGGATGTTCTGATGAACCCTGACCTGGAGATGTTGCTCTCACCGCTCTTAGGAGACCTAGCTTTCCTGCCTGTTGGTGGCTCAGCACATAGCCTGCACGGTCTCCGGTGCCAGCGTGCAGCACAGGCTGGGTGGCCCGCTCTGGCACTGCTTGTGGTGTGACAGAGCAAGGAGTCCCATCCTTTCTGCCTCAGAATGGCTCCGGGCCTGTGGCTGTGCAGTACCAGGGGCTCTTTTGGAAATGCTGGGCCTCAGGTCCCACCCCTGCATTTTAACAAGATCCCCTGGTGCTTTCTGTACCCTTGGCTCATCCAGTGTACACCCTTGGGTTCACCACAGACCATCTCAAGACTGAGTGACTTGCCATGTGGACCCCTCAGAGGGCCTCGGCCAGAATGATGGAAGTATCTGTCACAGAGCTTGAAGTAGAGAAGGCATTCACAAGGCCTTGGACACACACACACACACACACACACACACACATACACACACACACACACACACACACACACACACACACACACGTGTGCAGATGGCAGTGTGCTGTGGGAATGGCAGTCACCTGACCCAAGCAGAGCTCATGCGTCCATCCATTGGGGCCGTTCTGTTTGCACACGGCCCCTCTGCTCAGTGGCAGGGGAGCTAATCGTACCATGAGAGGCACACGTTGCTGTCCCCATGCGTGTGACGGCAGCCGTAGAGAGACATGCAGAAGGAGTGTGGGCATGCAGGCGCTTCACAGCCCAGAGGAGGCTGGCACCTTCTCCAAGCCAGGGGTGGGTCGGCCTCCCTGTGCCTTGCCCAGGAGAGCTCAGAGCCGTCCTCGAGGCTTCTGGCTCACACTTGAGCACAGGTGACCGTCTGCCTTGTCAAGTCTTGACCCTCCCCAGCCCTTGCCAGTGTATAACGCCAGCCACCTGTTACCACTTGCCATGGGCACCCCTCGAGGCCGCCTGGTGCCTTGTTAGGTTAATCACATGGCCACAGAGAGCCGGGCCTCTGGCAATGTCCTGAGGATGGGCAGCGTGGCGTGCGGAGTCTGCCGTGCAGCGGAGTGCAGGCTGGCTGAACACACTCCCACCACAAAGGCTGGGGAGGGCTGGCGACACCAGGGCCTCAGCCGCAGGGAGGGACACTGGGCTGGAGTGAGGGCGGCTGTTCCCCCAGCACCGCTCCTGGGCTGGGGAGGTCGTCAGCACAGATGGCGCGGACAGCACCGCGCACATGCTGGCGGCAGAGTCTTTGGTGTGATAGCCTTAGAGAAAGCCCAAGTGGAAGGATCGTCTCAGGTGTGCAGGGGGCCCGAGGGGCATGTGGGAAAGCCGGATTTGAACCTGGATTGTGTGCTTGTGTGCACACGCACGTGCTTGTATGTTTTGAAACAAAATGTGTATGTGTGTTTCCAGCCCAGCTCTCCGTGAACTCACTGTGTAGCCCCGGCTTGCTTCAGAGTCCCTGCGTAGCCTAGGCTGGCCCCTAACCTCTGTGGTCCTCCTGCCTCTGTGTCTTGAGCCATTGCTCAGTGCATGATGCAGTTTTCACCCCAATAGTGAGGAGCCAGCAGAGTCTTCTGGGAGCATGGCCGATGTGCGTGATCTTCGCTGTCTGCTTGATTCTGCCGTGGCACCTCTCGCCCATCACATGGGATCCTGCCTCTCCTGTTCAAGTGGGGCTTCCTGCGGGAGGGGGGAGGTGCAGGGAGAGAGAGAGGAAAGCCTCCACCCACCCTGCATGGCACACACAGCCAGCAGCTCCGTGGTGGGCGCTGTCTCAGGCTGCCCATTCTCAGGCTCGTGCCCAGGCCTGCTCACACCTGCTGTCTGGCCTCCTGGCAGGCCAGGACAGTGGCTCTTCTGCTGACCCAGGCAGCAGCCCGAAGCCCTCCTGGAGTGCTGTGCCCAGCTACACAGCTCCTCTGGGCAAGGCTCACCCCCGCCTGGTTCTTTGAGCAATCCCTGTGCTTCAGCAGCAGGCTGAAGCCCTCACTGTATATTGACGTAAACACAGAAATAGCCACCTTCCGGAAATCACCAGAACAGAGCCATTCCTCATGAACATGTCATGGCCGGAACCTGCTGCTAATGCAAATCCATTATGCCTTGATGAGGAAGGCAGTTGACCAACTCTGAGCATTTCACACTCAGGAACAAGAGATAATTAACATTAACAAGCCCAGTGCCCCCCAAAATGCTGCTTTGAACAGTGTCCCAGTGATCTGCTACACCAACACAGGCCGGTAAGCCCAGCCCAGCCCCTGGGAGGCAGAGCCGCTCAGGGTTGGACCTCCCTGCATAGTGACTTGGGACTTCTGGGCCAGCCTGGGCTACTTGAGACCCCGTCTTAAAAACACCAACAGAAAGATAAGTTTTCGCAAGAACAAAATAGTAAATACATGTAAGCTGCTGCCCAGGAAACTATGTCTTTAAATATCTGTCCTCCTTGGCTGTGTGAGGACAGGGGCCGTCTCATAGCCGTGTGGCCTGGGAATATCTGCTGGTGATGGTCAGCTCTGAGCAGTGCAGCTCTGGACCTTCCCGAAGTTTGATCTGGATCCCATTGCTGCTCCCCAGAGAACAGCCCATGTGACGCCTAACCCCACAACCCGCTTCAACAGCGGGGGGCACAGCCCACTCCAACAGCGGCGGGGTGGGGGGGCACAGCCGACCATTCAAGTGGACTCACTATCTGCCCTTCCCTGCGCCCTGCACACCGTGTCAGCTTTCTCCCAAGTTCACGGTTTTCTAATCTCTAAATGTTCCCAAACCTCCTGCCACCCTCCCTCAGGAGGCCCTCTCTGTCTGCCTCATGGTGGCCAAGCCCCTCCGTGTCTCCTCTGAACCCACGGCTCCTCTCATCCACTTCGCTCTCCGTGGTTTGCACTTGGAGCTCCATCTGGAGGCCGCTCCCGGCCTCCCCTAGGTCACCTTCACACTGGGACTCACTTTGTTCCCTTGGGCCGTTCTAGCTGTCACCTGCAGTCTGATAGACCACAGCTGCCCCGATCTCCCCGCTGACCTGGCAGACGTCGTGGCTTTCCTCAGCCTGCAGACCCCCGTGCCTGCCATCTCATGGTGTCCCAGGATGCCTGCCAGCTCAGGAGGCCTCAGGGTTCTCACACCAGGGGTGCTGCTCCCAACCCTAAATGTAGACCTGGAGAAAGGGTGGGAGAGCGAGCTCAGTCATTTTCCACACCTCTTCTGCCAGGTGGGGACTCCTTGTCGAAACCACAAAGCAATCTCCTGTCCTCTCCTGCTGCTCCTGTTCCCCTACCCTGCCACCTCTACCAGGGACCCTCACACTACCCCCGATAGACTCACTATCCACACTGCCCCACAGGACTCTCACTCTTCACACTGCCCCCCACAGCTGCTCATGAGCAGGGTTTAGGCCTACTCATTCCCCCGTTAATGAAAAGCCTCTGTTTTCTCGTGATGTGGTTTAGGACCTCTGTGAGCAAATGTGCCCAAAAAAGAACTTGTATGATCACTCAAGTGGGGCGCTAGGAGAGGTTATGAGGAGACGGGCGTTAATGACACAGTCGACAACAGCAAATCCAGTGCGCTTCTCAAAGGAGGCCTCAGGCCTCATCTGCGGGTCTGAAACACCCTGATTGCCACACTTCACCTCGTGCTAATAAGACCTGATGGGTCTTAGATGATCCCTGATCCTTACAGGAAAGCATGTAACAGCAGCAGCAGTCAGGCGCGCAGCCCAGGGGGACAGGCTTGTCCCCAGGGTGGCCTTAAATGTGGAAACACGATGAATTTTAAAGCATGCGTTTTTCATCTTGCCAAGGTCAAAATGATAAGCAATTTAAATTCCATGTAAGGGGAAGGAAGAACCTGAAAGTTAAATGAGATCCAGGTGTTTATCTGCAGGAGGCTGCCGAATCGCCGTAGGGCTGGGGAGCGGGCTCGCGCAGGGCGTTTGTTCGCAAGTTTTCTGTACTGATTCTGATGACATTTTTAGGTTTGCTGTTTCATTCCCACACACACGGTAATGAGATAAACAAAGTGTGGGCTGCGGGACAAAGCTGCTTAAACATTTATAGTCTACCCTGTCATTCTGAGACGAAGTCATTACACATTTATAAGCCGGCTGATGGGCAGTGAGGGGCCGTCCGTGGCCTGTGGCTTACTGTGGGTTCGGGTGGCAACTGCTCTCTGCCAGCCACGGCTTTGCAGTGATTAGATCCCATGATGCCCTGGGACGCTTGCCTTCTCCTTTGCATGAAACACGAGGCTGATTATGCACTTGGGTTTGAGGCCTTCTGAAATGGTTCCCAAACAGCCATCTTGACAGCTCTCTGGGGGAAGGAAGGCCTGAAGACTTTCTGCCTTAAAATCTCTATTAAGAATGTATCCGGAAAGAGGATACAAGGAGGGAAATCATTTAGTTCCTGGAAATCTGTGTCTCTCCTCAGGTCCAGTCTTACAGCACTGCAGTGATGGAAGTGGGGGGAACTGGGGGGGGGGAGACGTGGATGTGGGGGGAAGCAGGGGGGAAGGCATGGACGTGGGGGCGGGAGTAGCCTTCCTAACATTGACGAGTCCTAGTAGCTGTGTGGCTGCAATTTCTGCAGGACCACCCAAACGTGACAGGGGTCGAGGCTTGCTTTCTGTCCTGAATCCGAATCTGTTCTTAAGTGAACGGTAAATGTTCCGGCCAGTGCTGGTCTGTGGTCTCCCCCGCATGCGGGGGGAGCTCTGTAGCCACAGTGGTGGCTGTACCATTCTGCACAGGGGCAGTCAGTGGTTCCTGAGACCAGCTGGTCACTAGGAAACAAGTCAGGGGAAGAGCCATGGCCAGGTGTCCTAGACTATGCCCTCTCCAGCCCCCTTTTGCCTCAATCTTAAAAGGGCCAGGGACTCGGAAAGCAGCGAGGCAAATGAGAAACAACAGGTGTGGAGTGCGCTGGCCGTGGTGACAGAGAAAGACAGATAAGTTAGGATGCTGAGTCTCTTCCTTCAGCCTCCTGTGTTAGCATTCTGTGTTGAGAATGAGGGTGCCAAATTTGATGAATGGTGAGTTTGCATAAAATATGGGCACGCATTGTGTTTGTGAAGAAATGACTCTCACGGATCTCATTTATCATAGTGTAGTAGTGAAAGACGAAGTACCTACCGTGAGCATGGAAGTACACCCATGATACAGCCTGAAGGATTTATGGCCATGTCAGCAACGGCAAGATAGACAGACTGATCTACACTGATGTTTCGGAAGGGTTGTGTGGCCATGGGAGTGGTGCTGTGGGGCTCGCTCTTTGTCTTTTATGGGGAAAAGAAGTACGTAAAGAAAGATTATGCCATTTCGTTGAAAGTTGGAATGTGGTGCCTTGGGCCCTGGATCCCACAGAGGGACTCCTCCAGAGGGAAGCTGTGTGCTTTGTACGTGTGCCCTGAGCTCCAAGGGAGAACCAGAGTTCTGTGTGTCTGATAGGCAGCCTGTTTTTTCGCTTCATCAGCTGATTTTGCCTTTCCTGGAGCCCACTTCTACAAGAAGCAGAGGCAGCACAAGATGGCGTATCCTGAAGTCACGCCAGGGGAGTCGGGAAGAGTGGCACTGGCCACTTTCCACGCAGCCCTCAAAGGACAGGTGGTGGTAGACAGATCCAGTCCGTGCTGCCAGACATGGGATGGAAGAAACATGAGTTCAAGTTGTCCCAAGTCAAAGGGACCTGGTTATCGGCTCTCAGGAGCTGACATACTTAAGAATGTCCCCAGAGTAGGGTTAGAAGACACGTGCTAGTCAGTGGGTTGCCGTGCCGCCCTCAGCCAGGACTGAGCGTGTGACTGGCTGTAGGAGTTCTGTTAGAGATGAATAGGAGGGTTGCTGGAATTATTATTATTATTATTTTGAGAACAGTAAGCTGTGTCAATGTCCAACTCAGGAGACATTCAGTCTTCCATTTCCACTAAGCTTTAATGTGGCCTGTGCCCTAAGGTGCTGCCGTCTTCCAGATGTGCTCAGAAGGGCCTGCTGCTCCCACTGTCTGTGAGCCTAGCGTTGACTCTGCTCCTCTCAGACCTCAGTTTCGCAAGACACCTTGGTAGCTTGGACGTCTGGGAGAGAGGCCTGGTTCCATGTGAATGGAGAGAGGCCTGTCGCCTCCCTAGAGACTCTGAGCCTTCTGGAAGCTGAGCCTGGGGGATGGCTCTGGTGGGATCTACCTGGACCCTGCTTCTCGATTCCTTCCTGGCTCAGATGGTGCTGGATCCAGCAGACCCTCAGCCTCAGTTGTCAGGATGGCAGAGCAGATGATACATGGGGAGGCTAGCTCCTTTACGCCTCAGTTTACCCTGCTCTACAACTAGCGGTGCTCGCAGGAGTCTTAGCACCTGCCTTCGCCCGAGTGGAGCCTAATGTGTGTCCCTTAACCACAACCACAAAGCTCTTGGCTTCACAGAGGGAAAGACACAGGCTTTGGAGGCAGAAGGCCTTTGGTTGTACAGTTCTCACTAATTAACTCTTTCTCTCCTCTCTTTGTAAAGCAAGGTCACCTATGAGCATTCTGGAATGCCTTTGAGAAATAATACAGGAAAGCCCTTGTCCAAACTCTGGCAATACACATGCTAAAGCTGGCAGCCAGCATCACCTTATGCAGGGACCCAGTGACTATGTCCGTGTCACATCATCCTGTCACACTGGGTTTCTTTCTTCCACCGTCTCATGCTCCATTTGCCTTGTACATATCATAGCAGCCTAGTACCTTACTGCTCTTGCTTTGTAGCTCCTCTTCCTGCTCCAATAAAACACTCTTTCCAAAACCATGTCAGGAAGAAAGGGTTTATTTCAGCTCACAGTTCAAGTCAGCAGCCCACAGCAGAAGGGAGGCTGGCTGGCCACAGTGTGTCCACAGTCGGGGAGCAGAGCGATGAGTGACTGTACTCAGCCAGCTCTGCACAGCGCAGGATCTCTGTCTAGGGAATGGTGCCACTCACAGTGGGCACGCCTCCCACTCAGTTAACCTAGCCAGTGTGTCCCTCTCCCCAGCCACGCTCCTCTCCTGGGAGATTGCAGATCTCATCAAGTTGACAGCTGCATCATGCAGGTCGCTGGCATCGGTGTCTCCCTAAGGAGAGCAGGGCAGTGAGGCTGCCTGGGTGTACCTGCCCGCAGGACCTCAGAGTGCAAGCTGCTCCTCAGCTCTGGAGACACCGGAACAAGCGTCTTGGAGAAAGCGATGCCCGACGAGTTCTTGAGGGTGTAAATGTGCGGGGACTGGCTCTGGGGACCACCATAACTGCAGCGCGGAGGCAGAATGGGGAGTGCACATGGCCAGAAGGGGGCTTTAGAATGAACGGGAGGAAGACTCCAAGTGGACAGGGCCAAGCAGAGACTGCCCTGGGGGGGCCTGCGCACCTCTTGGTGTGGAGAGCCGGGACAGAGGCCTGCCTTCACGTGTTTGCCCGGGTGTAGCCTACACGGTTCTACACGGGCTCCAAAGCAGGATCATCGAGGCAGGAATGGCTTACTCCATAGTTCTTCCAAAAACAAGGGGTTTTGCATGCTGAAGCAGCGTGTGTGCCTCGCTCGCCCCGCGCAGCTCGGACCTTTGCTGATTATCGGGGCAAGCTGTGAAGCTGTGGACGAAGCCTTTGAACTCGGCGGGCCACAGCGAGGTTGCCTTTCTTTAGGGCCTGTGCTCTTTAGGAAAAGGTATAAACCTGTGAATCAGCTGTTCTTTTTTTTTTTTTTCTTTCCAAAAAGCCTCTCCTCTGTCTGAAGGGGGGATTCCAGTTACCACCTTCTATAATTGGCATTCTTTGAAGATAATCCTGGGTAACAACCCATGCGTTATTTTTAAGTCACTGGAGAAGTTTGGAAGGTCTCAGAAGAAGCAGTGTCTCTGTGCCCGAGGCCCTCAGGTCCAACAGCGAGCCGAGCCTCTCCTGCTAAATTCAGTGTCCCCAAAAATACTTAGAAAATGATTCCTCAAATGGAGTTAAAATTTTCTTTATTACTTTTGACAGTGTCATGCGTGTATGCAATAGAGTGTTTTGTGTTTTGTTGTTTTTGTTTTTGTTTTTTTAACAAAGCCAAGAAGCCAGCGTCCAGCCACCGTCCTCTGTCACTTGGCTTGTTTTGGATTTGTTTCGCAGCACGAGCCCGGCCCCTTTCCTCCTCGGGTCCTGTTTGTAAACAGTAGTTGATGGCAAAGCTAACGTAGTCCAGAACTTAGACTAGCAGGCCAGTCCCGAAGGTGGCAGGCTGCACTCCCTTTTCTGGCCTTGCCCCACTGCACAGCCTCTGGCTTCTATATCATACCCGCTGTCCGGACTCACGGCCTGCAGGCAGCCCCACGTGGGCCCTGGTGGGAGGGTGAGCCAGGGTTTGCCTGGCTAAGTTTTGCAGAGAACAAAGAACAAAAGTGTCCACACTCCTAAAATATAGCTAATATTATCAAAGAAGAAACTCATTATTTCCTGTGAAGGAAGTGTGATGAGACAAAGGTGAATTAATGAATGAATGAATGAATGAATGAATGACAAATGAATGACAAATGAATGTAAAGTTTAACCCTAGTATGCTGGCTATATCCACATGAATGGTAAGTTGTAAGAAAAGTGAAAAAGAAAGATGGACCCAGGGAGCCAGGAGCTCTGTCACCACTGAGCAAGCAAGAGTTAACCTCACACCTCCAGAAAAGGAGCTTAGCAGCCATAGCCACCTCGGGGCACAGCCGGACTTTCCGTCTTTCCTGGGCTGGGCTTTCCTCTCCGAGGCCGCCTGTCACTCTTCCCTGCCTTGGCTCTCTCTGCCTGGCACTGCTCTGGCCTCTGACAGGTTCCCTCTTTGGCTACATTCTAACTCCTCATGAACATTGCTCTGTTACCACTACCTCCTGTCTTCCTCAACCACTGGAAGATGTCTGTTATTGTCCAGATTTCTGAGTGGAGCCTTTCCTGAGGGGCCTGGTGTGTGGGGTCTTTCCTGATGGGGGTGATTGCTGTGTGGAGCCTTCCTGATGGTTAGATATGAGGTCTCTCCTGATGGTTAGAGTGTGGCCTCTCTCCTGATGGTTAGAGTGTGAGTCTCTCCTCATGGTTAGAGTATGGCCTCTCTCCTGTTAGTGTGCGGCCTTTCCTGGGGGCTGTAGAACAGGTTGCTGGTCTCCTGAAGTGTTTGGTAGCACTGCTGTAGACACATCCCCCAACTGTCTCGTTCGTGTACTCTAGCGTTTAGCTAGCGTGTGGCAGTAACCAGGAGAGCAGTCTGACATTGGGAGAGGAAGACCGGAGGAACACAAGGAGAGGCGGTGGGAAGCAGGGATAGAGAGCTGAGAGCCTCGAGGTGTCAGCTAAGAGTGAAGGGAGGAAAGCACCCTGTCCACAGGGTGTTTGGCCAGGAGAGAGCTCTGAATTATCTGTTCTCAGTGTGACAGAGGCGCTCCACATGTGCAGACATCTGGGATGGCCCTGGCCGTCGGCTCGCCCTGGGTGTCCGGAACAGCAGAGGCTCCTGGGGCGGAGGGACCATGGTGTGGACGATGAGAAGACAGTGTTGGCTGGCTCACTGTCACAGGAGTCCAAGGTTACCCCAAGGCCATGCCCATGCCTGCTGTGTGGCCATCTGAGGGACTCTGGAACTTCTGTGCTCCACGCTTCGATGAGCACTCAGAGGGCTTCCGGAGAGCAGGAGCACGGCGGCCATGAGCTCTCTCCACAGAGCTGCCCCACCCAGGCTGGGGCTCCGGGAGCAAAGACCAGGGAGGGGAAGGGCAGCAGAGCTCAGCGTGCCCGAGCCAGCTGAGTGCGGTCTTGTTTGAGCTGGAGTGAATGTTCCCCTAAAATAAACTCTGTAAAATCCAAGAGAAAGGCCAGTCCGCTGGGACTCCCTGCTGCCACGCCTGTCCCCATCAGTGGCCTCTGTGGAACTTGTAGAGAGTAGAAAATTAATCCTGGGTGCAGGAGACGCCTCCACAGCGACAGGAGCTCCTTCGCCACTGTGTGTGACTGCCCAGCCGCTGGTCGAGTGAGGATTCAAGTGAAAACAAGAAGACTGCGGCTTGGCGGAGGCTCGCTCTGTCCATCGCTCGACCCTGTGTGGCCCTTACCCACTAGCAGCGCAGGACTCTCATTCTTGGAGGCTGCTCAGCCAGCTTGGACAGGAGAGCAACGGTGAGCGCCAGCGCTTGCTTTCCTTCCTGACTGGCAGGTGGGTCTCTGTGCCACCAGCAAAGAGGAGCTTCCTGCCCCTCTGCTTCCTCACCCAGCCCCAGCCCCAGACTCAGGAGCAGGGAGAGAGGAGAGCTTACCCTTCAGGACAGATCACTCCACTCTGCCCACCTCCGTCACGAGCCTCATTACGACGGCTTCCCACAGCGACATCACTTACGGCGTGTTCAAGTCTCCTGCTGCCTTCAATTTTAATACGGATAAAATCACCTATAATTACAGTGGCCCAGGAAACTCTTCTGAATTATGAAACCATTTTATGGGTGCTTCAGATGACATCTCATTTCTTAGACAACATGAGAAGGAAGGTCTGAAGTACAGGTCTGAAGGTCTGCTTGTATGTGTGTGTGCTTCTGTGTTGCATTGTGTGACTTCACTGCAGCCTTGGCCTTGATCTCTCTGTCTTACCAACACAGCACACAGCAGCATGCTCCTGGAATGGCTCCACTCAGACTGGTGACGACTGTTCTGCAGTATGACCGGCCCACTTTTCTAGGCATGGGATTTCCTTACAGTGTTAGACCTGAAAATTGTGAGGAGAAGTTGTCATATTGAATAAAGCTTTATTTTAGAAGTACGCCTGGGTCCGGCCACCCGGCTGTCTCACCCTAAGTCGGGACTTTTGAGAGCAGCCCTGGATGTGAGGAGGATGAGGTTTTATAGCTTAGGAGTATGGGTTTCCTAAAAGGGGGACTTGGCAGCAAAACAGGCGGGGTTAGGAACAGAACAGAAAAGTCTCATCGTAGGCCCTCCTGAGACACAGGCATGATTGCAAGGTGGTCATGACACCCTTTGAGACACAGGTGGGGTTGCGAGGTGGTTATTGCTTTCTGAAGCACAGGCGCTGCTGTCATTTCCCGGAACAGGCAGTACAGAAGCATTTGAAGTTCAGGTTACAGGTGGGGTGCAGCCCAATGCTTGAGAAGCAGATTTAAACCATAAACAGGAATGAGTCTGTCTTCACTGTGAGGCGGCTTTTACGCCTAAGATGGAGGCAGACTGGTTCTTCAGCAGAAAACTGAACACCTTTTCCTGCTGTCTCTTCCCAGTGAGTACCAAAGCAGGATGGCTTTGGAACGTGCTGTTTCAGGCTGTTTGCTTTTTTAGACATCACTGCTTGAGTTGTTGACTTGAGTTTCATGAAAAAAAAAAAAAAAAAAAAAGCTGACCTTGAGATTGGAAGAGAGTGTTCAACGATTTCTGTCGTCTACCTTGGCACCGCGTGGAGCCTTCCATCCTGGAGGGTGCTCTCTCCAGGCCTTCCCCTGCAGCAGCCACGGGCCACAGTACTCCAGACGGGGTGAATGCTGCTGAGGTGTGGGAGCCCAGCCTGATTTCACTGTAATTAACTTAAATTCCCATGCCATGTGCTGCTAGCAACTATTACGTTAGATCCTGATCTAGTTAATCCCTTTCTAGCCAAGAGCACTAATCAAATGTATCCCTGTTTACTCATTGCTGGCGACAGGGCCCCAGGATTTGTGTGTGCCCAGCTAAGCGAGCCACGCTGAGCCTCCCCTCCCCCACTCAGTAGGTAGTTGCAGAGTGAGCGAGGGAATAAGTGAATGAATGTGCAGCAAACGACCCTACCAAGTGCATACAGTAACTCACGACCCTGGGACCTCGCCCTGGGACCGTGCGTCAGCTGGTCCGAGCACATCCTGCCTGGCTCTTCTGACTGCCTGTGTTTAACAGCTCCAGTTCGGCCTTAATCTTGTCATTGTAAACCTAGATCCAAATACTTTGTGGTCATGTAGATTGGAGAGGAAAAAAACAGAAAAACAAAACCATTTCTGTCGTTTGTAATTTGAAGAGTGAACAGTAAACACCCAATCAATTTTTCCACAGTACAAATAATATATATTGTTCCACCCAGTAAAAATACATGCTTCCAGCAATGTAGTTATGCAAATGCTACCAGCAGCAGAGAGTCAAGGTTAAAGGGCAGAGTGGAGACTGCTAGGCTCATGTTTCTGGTGACATTTCCTGTTCGTTTCCTCTTTGGTTGAAACAGGTCTGATTCCTTGCGCTGTGGAGTGGGTACCATATTGTTTGTGATCCTGCCTCTGCAACTGTGTGCAAATATCAAAAATCACCATCACCTCCTGGGAACATGGCTTCCTGTCAGCGAATGGAGAACAGAGAACAGAGCCACTCCGGGATCAGCTTTAGGGAGAGGCCCATGTGCTAGGCAGGGGTGTGGAAAGAATTTTCACGGAGTCTTACAGTTAATTAGCTCTTTTAGAATGAGATTGTTGGTATCAGAGGCAATGGAAATTCGGGAGTTCCAGAGGCCTGTGATGATACCAAAGTGTTACAGTCTGGTTAAGCTGCTGTGCTAAGCATGGCAGAGGATTTGGGTTGAAAACCCATGCCTGGTTGGCTTGCAGCTGAAGCACAGGCCTGGGGGAAGCCAGGCCCAGCGGCCAGAGTCAAGTCTGGTGAGGCATGGGCCCAGCGGGAGCCTTACTGGTGCTGCCAGGAGTTAGCATTGAATTTCCGGGAGGAGGGGAGCCCTCCCTCCCCCAGAATAAATGACGAGTCTCAGGCAGCCATGGTGGAAGACTGACACCAGCACCTTGGGAAGTGGGAGGGGTTTCAAGGGTGAATGTGTTTGAGTTGCTGGGGTCAGGGGTGCCAGGGATTCCTGATTTACACGTAGTGGTCAGTGCCTCACTTACATGCAGTAGCAGGGTCCTGTCACAGGAAGGAAGACACAGCTCTTAATTATCCTATGGGTGGGGAAGCTCCCTGTGAAGTCGAAGGTCATGTGGAAAGTCAGGACACCGAGGCATCTTGGTATCCCAGGGTGGGATCTGCAGGAATGCTCAGGTGCCTGCCTGTCAGGAAAGGGTCAGGCCTGTGAGCTGTCTGAGGGTTACGTGGCAACGCTCCTTTGGAGGTCGGGGTTACCCAGATCAGAGGGAGAGAGAACTCCACTGAGAAAAGGGGTCCACCATCATAGATGCAGTGAGAGCTATCAGGAAAGGTCAGAACGGCCTCATCCAGGGCCCACGCTCTGGCAACAGGGCCGTCTTAGGTGCACCAGGAAACAAGGCCATGTGTGCCCTCTGGCTGCAGAAGCCTGGCATCCAGTTCCCATTTCTACTAGAGGGAAGTCCACATCAAAAGCCTGAAGGTTTTCTTGGATAGACTTGTCCTGTTGCCTCCAGCCTAGAGGCCTCCCACTCCGCCTGGCCCTGGCAGTCAGGACCTCTAAGAATGGCCCTTTCAAGTGTGGATCCCAAGAGAAAGGCTTGGATGCACACTGGGAAAGGGTTTGGGGAAAACAGGGATGGGGGGGGGCAAGTTATGGCAGGGCCAGCCAGAAGACAGCCAAGGGTGCTGCCTGCAGGCCTCAGGCCTCAGGCTTCCAGAATTTAGACCTCAGACAGTGACCTGACAGATCTTAGGCCTCAAAATATGTCTTCACTTGGTACAAGGGATCTAGGGCAGGCTTGGCAAAGGCTATATTGTAAGCTCTTAATCCCTGTGTGCTTAGGGCTTTTTGTGAGGGCAGACATGATTGGCAAGCCCCCAGCAGTCTCTGATCAAAGTCCTGAGATGGTGCAGACTCTACCCATGTCCAATAAGGCCTTGATCTAGGCCCCGCCCCTGTCTAGGCCCCGGGGAACTTCCCACTCACTGTATGCTTGAGGATGCTTCTGTTGAACTGGTGTAGGCTGGCGTGTGGGTGTCCCCAAGCCACTGAGGAGGCAGAAGGGGGCTCATTCTCTGCCTGATGGCCTAAGTGGGTTCACGATCTGGGTCTGCCACCTTGTCTTGGTCATTCACGCCTGGACTAGAACCCCAGCTGTCAGCTCTCTTGCTCTCGGGCCCCCAAGCTCCCCTACCAGGTCTAAAGCTAAGAGCAGCAGATCTCCTCCTGTCTCCACAGGAGCCTATCTGTCACAAGAATCTTCCCACATAAAGAAACGTGCATTGAATGTGTGCGCGTGTGCGTGCACACACACACACACTGTCCTCCCAGTTCTCTAGTGCACAGGTCCTGACTGACCCCCTCTACGTGACCCCTCTACGCAGCACACCTGCTCGCTCCCCGGGAATCCTCCAGGAGCCAGAAAGCTTCCTTGTACATTGGGTCCAGATAAACGGCCTTTTTTCCCCAAACAATTCTTACTCCATCCATCTGAGGGCCGGGAGGGAATGGTGAATGACTGCGGCAAGGCCAGAGGGACTCGAGGGGCCCTCTGGGGGATGCCCGCGCTGAGTGTTCTCTCCAGCATCTCGGGGCGCTGTTCTCAGGCCCCAGGCTGTGTGGCCTGCCTCCTTCAGTGCTGGAATCCCAGGCTCCTGTGGGGTGCAGCGCTCTGATCCCCCGAGGAAGAGCACACTGCTGACCCCCTTCCTGTGCCCTTCAGAGCACGTGCCCGGCTCCTGGCTCTGTGTGGGCACTGGTGCTGTTGTGAAGGTGAGGCGAAAGCGTTCTTGGTAAAGAATTGTTTTGTTCCATCCTGAGGCTCTCAGCTTGTGAGAGAACAGACTTGATAAGTCATCTCTGTCTGACGTGAGGCCAGGCAGAAAGGTATTCCATGTCCCTCTGTTCTGGGGACAGCAGCCCAGCCATACAGAGGGGCTTCAAGGCACCGCATTCATAACACTGACATTCCAGGACCTTCATTGCTATGTTAAGCCCAGGGGCTAGCCTCGTGTCCTTCCGTGTTGCCATAGGACCTGGAGTGAACCCCATTGGCTTCTGGGCAGGAACAGATAAACCCAGAATTGAGATCCTGCAGCAGATCTCCAGGCAAGCTGGGATCTGGAGAAAAGATTTATCTGAAAATAAGCTCTTTCAGGCCGGGCTGCTGGCACCAATCCACATGACAGTGAGGAGCTCAGGGCTCCAAAGCCCGAATCAGGAGGCAGTGAGGGCCTGACTCGGAGGAGGAGTGGCTGTTTTGTGAGCAGCCGGTAACAGAGGCTCACTTGGAGCTCCAAAACCGAGGTGGGAGCAGCCAGCTTCTTGCTCCCACAGATGGGCACCTCAGAGGGCAGAGTGGTGTCAGAGAGATGGCTGCAGTGGTCTGCAGTGACAGGCTGGTGAAGGAGGAAATGTGCAGCAGTTATTTTCTGTGAAATAGAGAGTTGTAGACCTTGAGCAGTGGGAGGGGTTTTGAGGCGAGTGTGTTTGGTTTGTGGGGCTGCAGGTACCAGGGATATTTGATTTGCATACAGTGACACAGTTCTGTCAGAAGGGAGGGAAGCAGTAGGTAATTATCCTGTGGGTGGGGATCCTCGGGTATGTTAAAGGTCATTGCTTGGAAGCCAGGACACCAAGATATCTTATTAGCATAGGGTGGGTGTCTCCAGGAGTCTCCAGGTGCTTGCTGAATGGGTTTCTTATCTTCCCTGAGGGCTATGTGACACTCCTTATAAGACCTGGGGTTCCCCAGGTCAGGCAAATAGGGACCCCCACTGAGAAAGGGAGTCTGTTGTCCCATGCCAAGCTCTGAGGCTACCTAGAAATGCCAGTCCTTGACCTTAATAGCAGGATTCCACAGCCTGGGGTCCATGCAGAGGGAGGGGAGGCCCAGAGGGATAGCCTGTGATCCACACGGGAAGAAAAGGAGCCCCAGAGGCCTGGCCTGGGGTCCATGCAGGAGGAGAGGGAGCAAGGTGGACAAAAGCCTGTGACTGAGGCTGGTGCTGCTGGTTTGCCAGTAAGCGGAGGCCAGAATACTCAACACTGTGTGAAGGTGCATTCAAAATCATGAGGTTTCATGAGGTTTTAATTGGTGGTGAGATCAGGGACCCAGGACTTTGTAATTATGCAAGTGAGAGGTGTGTGTATGTCCATGTGTGTCTGTGCGTGCACACACACACACACACATGTATATGTATATTCTGTATTTGTGGCTGTGCATATGCCTGTGTGGCTGTGCATGTTTGTGCATGTTTGTGTGTATGTATATATGTGCATGCACAAACATGCCCTTGTGTGTAGATGCTTTTTTTATATCCTAACAGGTGTGTGTGTGTGTGTGTGTGTGTGTGTGTTCGTCTTCTGCCTTCTGGTGCCAACTTTCCCTCTCCCTCCCCTGGCTCCTCCCACAGGCAGGAGTTCACTCCCTCTGGACAGTGACAGGAACAGGTGACTTTTATTCTGAGCTGCACTTTCACCTCACACAGGGACCTGTCAAAACAGTGTTGACTTGAGTTTATCCAGATAGTCTACACTTCTTGTTTTCACACATGTAAAGTGAGTACATGCAGCAGGCCCTCGGTATCTATGGAGGGCTGCTGCCAGGGTGAAGAGCCCTCCCTGAGGGTCACAGTCCATGGGTGCTCAGGTCCCTGCCTGGGCTTGGCGCACAGCTCGTCACATCTCCCTGTCGACCTTAAATAACCTCCAGTGTATTTAAGATACTGGTGCAGCTTAAGTCCTTGTTATCACCGCGTTGTTCTGGGAAGAAGGACAAGAATAAAAGCCTGTCCCCGTTCAGAACACACAGCCAGGCCTGAGAACGGAGCACTAGGGCAGTGTAAGGCGGGGCTCACAGGAGCATGAGGAGCAGAGGTGGCGGGAACGGAGGTAGGCCAGGCAAGATGCCCGCCTGCCCCGTGCCTGGCTCATTCAGTGAGGTGTTTGACCAATGACAAATTCAGGGTTTGCCTCTTGAGAAGCTTGGCAGAAGCCCCGGTTGTCCTACTGCAGGGCCCAGGGTTGGGTGGAGGATGTGGGCACTGCCAGCCTTGCCACCACTGCCAGCCTCACTCCTGTAGCCCCACAGCTGTGGGAACTCTCGTTCCCGGGTAGGCTGCTGGTGCCCCTGACACAGCTCTCTTTGTTCTCTGGCTGCGTCTTTCTTTAAAAGAGCGTGGGCGGCAGTCTATCTGGGTTGTCTCCTGTTGAGGCATTCCAGTTTTAGAATTCTCTTAGAGGCTTGGGGTGGAACTTTCTTATCCAAAATAAGAAATCGCCTGAGGTGAGACTTTGGGTGACGTTCAAACCCCAGGTGTGCCGCAGAACTTCCTGTGCCCCTCCCCTCCCCTCCCC